>JBBPBX010075941.1:0-17236 GCA_038048925.1 Garcialebias charrua | reverse complement strand
GTCACGATATATGACAGTTACACTGTGGTCAAGATATATGACAGTTACACTGTGGTAACAATATATGACAGTTACACTGTGGTCACAATATATAACAGTTACACTGTGGTAATGATATATGACAGTTACAGTGTGGTCACGATATATGACAGTTACACTGTGGTCACGATATATGACAGTTACATTGTGGTCACGATATATGACAGTTACACTGCGGTCACGATATATGGCAGTTACAATGTGGTAACAATATATGACAGTTACAGTGTGGTCACGATATATGACAGTTTCACTGTGGTCACGATATATGACAGTTACAGTGTGGTCACAATATATGACAGTTACACTGTGGTAACAATATATGACAGTTACACTGTGGTCACGATATATGACAGTTACACTGTGGTCACGATATATGA
The DNA here is from genome assembly GCA_038048925.1 of Garcialebias charrua. Taxonomy (NCBI): domain Eukaryota; kingdom Metazoa; phylum Chordata; class Actinopteri; order Cyprinodontiformes; family Rivulidae; genus Garcialebias; species Garcialebias charrua. Next base: position 16,817 of record JBBPBX010075941.1, on the reverse strand, counting down.
CAGTTATACTGTGGTCACGATATATGACAGTTGCACTATGGTCACGATATATGACAGTTACAGTGTGGTCACGATATATGACAGTTACACTGTGGTCACGATATATGACAGTTACACTGTGGTCACGATATATGACAGTTACACTGTGGTCACGATATATGACAGTTACACTGTGGTCACGATATATGACAGTTACACTGTGGTAATGATATATGACAGTTACACTGTGGTCACGATATATGACAGTTACAGTGTGGTCACGATATATGACAGTTACACTGTGGTCACGATATATGACAGTTACAGTGTGGTCACGATATATGACAGTTACACTGTGGTAACAATATATGACAGTTACACTGTGGTCACGATATATGACAGTTACACTGTGGTCACGATATATGACAGTTACACTGTGGTCACGATATATGACAGTTGCACTATGGTCACGATATATGACAGTTACAAGTGTGGTCACGATATATGACAGTTACACTGTGGTCACGATATATGACAGTTACACTGTGGTCACGATATATGACAGTTACACTGTGGTCACGATATATGACAGTTGCACTATGGTCACGATATATGACAGTTACAGTGTGGTCACGATATATGACAGTTACACTGTGGTCACGATATATGACAGTTACACTGTGGTCACGATATATGACAGATACACTGTGGTCACGATATATGACAGTTACACTGTGGTCATGATATATGACAGTTACACTGTGGTAATGATATATGACAGTTACACTGTGGTCACGATATGACAGTTACAGTATGGTCACGATATATGACAGTTACACTGTGGTCACGATATATGACAGTTACAGTGTGGTCACGATATATGACAGTTACACTGTGGTAACAATATATGACAGTTACACTGTGGTCACGATATATGACAGTTACACTGTGGTCACGATATATGACAGTTACACTGTGGTCACGATATATGACAGTTGCACTATGGTCACGATATATGACAGTTAAGAGTGTGGTCACGATATATGACAGTTACACTGTGGTCACGATATATGACAGTTACACTGTGGTCACGATATATGACAGTTACACTGTGGTCACGATATATGACAGTTACACTGTGGTCACGATATATGACAGTTACACTGTGGTCACGATATATGACAGTTACACTGTGGTCACGATATATGACAGTTACACTGTGGTCACGATATATGACAGTTACACTGTGGTCACGATATATGACAGTTACACTGTGGTCACGATATATGACAGTTACACTGTGGTCACGATATATGACAGTTACACTGTGGTCACGATATATGACAGTTACACTGTAGTCACGATATATGACAGTTACACTGTGGTCACGATATATGACAGTTACACTGTGGTAACAATACATGACAGTTACACTGTGGTCACGATATATTTCAGTTACACTGTGGTAATGATATATGACAGTTACAGTGTGGTCACGATATATGACAGTTACACTGTGGTCACGATATATGACAGTTACACTGTGGTCACGATATATGACAGTTACAGTGTGGTCACGATATATGACAGTTACACTGTGGTCACGATATATGACAGTTACAGTGTGGTCACGATATATGACAGTTACACTGTGGTCACGATATATGACAGTTACAGTGTGGTCACGATATATGACAGTTACACTGTGGTCACGATATATGACAGTTACACTGTGGTCACGATATATGACAGTTACACTGTGGTCACGATATATGACAGTTACACTGTGGTCACGATATATGACAGTTACAGTGTGGTCACGATATATGACAGTTACACTGTGGTCACGATATATGACAGTTACAGTGTGGTCACGATATATGACAGTTACACTGTGGTCACAATATATGACAGTTACACTGTGGTCACGATATATGACAGTTACACTGTGGTCACGATATATGACAGTTACACTGTGGTCACGATATATGACAGTTACACTGTGGTCACGATATATGACAGTTACAGTGTGGTCACGATATATGACAGTTACACTGTGGTCACGATATATGACAGTTACAGTGTGGTCACGATATATGACAGTTACACTGTGGTCACGATATATGACAGTTACAGTGTGGTCACGATATATGACAGTTACACTGTGGTCACGATATATGACAGTTACAGTGTGGTCACGATATATGACAGTTACACTGTGGTCACGATATATGACAGTTACAGTGTGGTCACGATATATGACAGTTACACTGTGGTCACGATATATGACAGTTACAGTGTGGTCACGATATATGACAGTTACACTGTGGTCACGATATATGACAGTTACAGTGTGGTCACGATATATGACAGTTACACTGTGGTCACGATATATGACAGTTACAGTGTGGTCACGATATATGACAGTTACACTGTGGTCACGATATATGACAGTTACAGTGTGGTCACGATATATGACAGTTACACTGTGGTCACGATATATGACAGTTACACTGTGGTCACGATATATGACAGTTACACTGTGGTCACGATATATGACAGTTACAGTGTGGTCACGATATATGACAGTTACACTGTGGTCACGATATATGACAGTTACACTGTGGTCACGATATATGACAGTTACAGTGTGGTCACGATATATGACAGTTACAGTGTGGTCACGATATATGACAGTTACAGTGTGGTCACGATATATGACAGTTACACTGTGGTCACGATATATGACAGTTACAGTGTGGTCATGATATATGACAGTTACAGTGTGGTCACTATATGTGACAGTTACAGTGTGGTCACGATATATGACAGTTACACTGTGGTCATGATATATGACAGTTACAGTGTGGTCACGATATATGACAGTTACACTGTGGTCACGATATATGACAGTTACAGTGTGGTCACGATATATGACAGTTACAGTGTGGTCACAATATATGACAGTTACAGTGTGGTCACGATATATGACAGTTACACTGTGGTCACGATATATGACAGTTACAGTGTGGTCACGATATATGACAGTTACACTGTGGTCACGATATATGACAGTTACAGTGTGGTCACGATATATGACAGTTACACTGTGGTCACGATATATGACAGTTACAGTGTGGTCACGATATATGACAGTTACAGTGTGGTCACGATATATGACAGTTACACTGTGGTCACGATATATGACAGTTACAGTGTGGTCACGATATATGACAGTTACACTGTGGTCACGATATATGACAGTTACAGTGTGGTCACGATATATGACAGTTACACTGTGGTCACGATATATGACAGTTACAGTGTGGTCACGATATATGACAGTTACACTGTGGTCACGATATATGACAGTTACAGTGTGGTCACGATATATGACAGTTACACTGTGGTCACGATATATGACAGTTACAGTGTGGTCACGATATATGACAGTTACAGTGTGGTCACGATATATGACAGTTACAGTGGTCACGATATATGACAGTTACAGTGTGGTCACGATATATGACAGTTACACTGTGGTCACGATATATGACAGTTACAGTGTGGTCACGATATATGACAGTTACACTGTGGTCACGATATATGACAGTTACAGTGTGGTCACGATATATGACAGTTACACTGTGGTCACGATATATGACAGTTACAGTGTGGTCACGATATATGACAGTTACAGTGTGGTCACGATATATGACAGTTACAGTGTGGTCACGATATATGACAGTTACAGTGTGGTCACGATATATGACAGTTACAGTGTGGTCACGATATATGACAGTTACAGTGTGGTCACGATATATGACAGTTACAGTGTGGTCACGATATATGACAGTTACAGTGTGGTCACGATATATGACAGTTACAGTGTGGTCACGATATATGACAGTTACAGTGTGGTCACGATATATGACAGTTACACTGTGGTCACGATATATGACAGTTACACTGTGGTCACGATATATGACAGTTACAGTGTGGTCACGATATATGACAGTTACAGTGTGGTCATGATATATGACAGTTACACTGTGGTCACGATATATGACAGTTACAGTGTGGTCATGATATATGACAGTTACACTGTGGTCACGATATATGACAGTTACAGTGTGGTCACGATATATGACAGTTACACTGTGGTCACGATATATGACAGTTACACTGTGGTCACGATATATGACAGTTACACTGTGGTCATGATATATGACAGTTACAGTGTGGTCACGATATATGACAGTTACACTGTGGTCACGATATATGACAGTTACAGTGTGGTCACGATATATGACAGTTACACTGTGGTCACGATATATGACAGTTACACTGTGGTCACGATATATGACAGTTACACTGTGGTCATGATATATGACAGTTACAGTGTGGTCACGATATATGACAGTTACACTGTGGTCACGATATATGACAGTTACATTGTGGTCACGATATATGACAGTTACACTGTGGTCACGATATATGACAGTTACAGTGTGGTCACGATATATGACAGTTACAGTGTGGTCACGATATATGACAGTTTCAGTGTGGTCACGATATATGACAGTTACAGTGTGGTCACAATATATGACAGTTACACTGTGGTCACGATATATGACAGTTACACTGTGGTCACGATATATGACAGTTACACTGTGGTCACGATATATGACAGTTACATTGTGGTCACGATATATGACAGTTACATTGTGGTCACGATATATGACAGTTACACTGTGGTCACGATATATGACAGTTACAGTGTGGTCACGATATATGAAAATTACACTGTGGTAACAATATATGACAGTTAAACTGTGGTCACGATATATGACAGTTACACTGTGGTAACGATATATGACAGTTACAATGTGGTCACGATATATGACAGTTACACGGTGGTCACGATATATGACAGTTACATTGTGGTCACGATATATGGCAGTTACACTGTGGTCACGATATATGACAGTTACAGTGTGGTCACGATATATGACAGTTATAAACAGTTACACTGTGGTCACAATATATGACAGTTACAGTGTGGTCACGATATATGACAGTTACACTGTGGTCACGATATATGACAGTTACAGTGTGGTCACGATATATGACAGTTACACTGTGGTCACGATATATGACAGTTACAGTGTGGTCACGATATATGACAGTTACACTGTGGTCACGATATATGACAGTTACAGTGTGGTCACGATATATGACAGTTACAGTGTGGTCACGATATATGACAGTTACAGTGTGGTCACGATATATGACAGTTACACTGTGGTCACGATATATGACAGTTACAGTGTGGTCACGATATATGACAGTTACACTGTGGTCACGATATATGACAGTTACAGTGTGGTCACGATATATGACAGTTACACTGTGGTCACGATATATGACATTTACAGTGTGGTCACAATATATGACAGTTACACTGTGGTCACGATATATGACAGTTACAGTGTGGTCACGATATTTGACAGTTACAGTGTGGTCACGATATTTGACAGTTACAGTGTGGTCACGATATATGACAGTTACAGTGGTCACGATATATGACAGTTACAGTGTGGTCAATATATGACAGTTACAGTGTGGTCACGATATATGACAGTTACAGTGTGGTCACGATATATGACAGTTACACTGTGGTCACGATATATGACAGTTACAGTGTGGTCACGATATATGACAGTTACACTGTGGTCACAATATATGACAGTTACAGTGTGGTCACGATATATGACAGTTACACTGTGGTCACGATATATGACAGTTACAGTGTGGTCAGGATATATGACAGTTACACTGTGGTCATGATATATGACAGTTACAGTGTGGTCACGATATATGACTGTTACAGTGTGGTCACGATATATGACAGTTACAGTGTGGTCACGATATATGACAGTTACACTGTGGTCACGATATATGACAGTTACAGTGTGGTCACGATATATGACAGTTACAGTGTGGTCACGATATATGACAGTTACAGTGTGGTCACGATATATGACAGTTACAGTGTGGTCACGATATATGACAGTTACAGTGTGGTCACGATATATGACAGTTACACTGTGGTCACGATATATGACAGTTACAGTGTGGTCACGATATATGACAGTTACACTGTGGTCACGATATATGACAGTTACAGTGTGGTCACGATATATGACAGTTACAGTGTGGTCACGATATATGACAGTTACACTGTGGTCACGATATATGACAGTTACAGTGTGGTCACGATATATGACAGTTACACTGTGGTCACGATATATGACAGTTACAGTGTGGTCACGATATATGACAGTTACACTGTGGTCACGATATATGACAGTTACAGTGTGGTCACGATATATGACAGTTACACTGTGGTCACGATATATGACAGTTACAGTGTGGTCACGATATATGACAGTTACACTGTGGTCACGATATATGACAGTTACAGTGTGGTCACGATATATGACAGTTACACTGTGGTCACGATATATGACAGTTACAGTGTGGTCACGATATATGACAGTTACAGTGTGGTCATGATATATGACAGTTACAATGTGGTCACGATATATGACAGTTACAGTGTGGACACGATATATGACAGTTACACTGTGGTCACGATATATGACAATTACACTGTGGTAACGATATATGACAGTTACACTGTGGTCACGATATATGACAGTTACACTGTGGTCACGATATATGACAGTTACACTGTGGTCACAATATATGACAGTTACAATGTGGTCAAGATATATGACAGTTACACTGTGGTCACGATATATGACAGTTACAGTGTGGTCACGATATATGACAGTTACACTGTGGTAACAATATATGACAGTTACACTGTGGTCACGATATATGACAGTTACACTGTGGTAATGATATATGACAGTTACAGTGTGGTCACGATATATGACAGTTACACTGTGGTCACGATATATGACAGTTACATTGTGGTCACGATATATGACAGTTACACTGCGGTCACGATATATGACAGTTACAATGTGGTAACAATATATGACAGTTACAGTGTGGTCACGATATATGACAGTTTCACTGTGGTCACGATATATGACAGTTACAGTGTGGTCACAATATATGACAGTTACACTGTGGTAACAATATATGACAGTTACACTGTAGTCACGATATATGACAGTTACACTGTGGTCACGATATATGACAGTTACATTGTGGTCACGATATATGACAGTTACATTGTGGTCACGATATATGACAGTTACACTGTGGTCACGATATATGACAGTTACAGTGTGGTCACGATATATGAAAATTACACTGTGGTAACAATATATGACAGTTAAACTGTGGTCACGATATATGACAGTTACACTGTGGTAACGATATATGACAGTTACAATGTGGTCACCATATATGACAGTTACACAGTGGTCACGATATATGACAGTTACATTGTGGTCACGATATATGGCAGTTACACTGTGGTCACGATATATGACAGTTACAGTGTGGTCACGATATATGACAGTTATAAGACAGTTACACTGTGGTCACAATATATGACAGTTACAGTGTGGTCACGATATATGACAGTTACACTGTGGTCACGATATATGACAGTTACAGTGTGGTCACGATATATGACAGTTACACTGTGGTCACGATATATGACAGTTACAGTGTGGTCACGATATATGACAGTTACACTGTGGTCACGATATATGACAGTTACAGTGTGGTCACGATATATGACAGTTACACTGTGGTCACGATATATGACAGTTACAGTGTGGTCACGATATATGACAGTTACACTGTGGTCACGATATATGACAGTTACAGTGTGGTCACGATATATGACAGTTACACTGTGGTCACGATATATGACAGTTACAGTGTGGTCACGATATATGACAGTTACACTGTGGTCACAATATATGACAGTTACAGTGTGGTCACGATATATGACAGTTACACTGTGGTCACGATATATGACAGTTACAGTGTGGTCACGATATATGACAGTTACACTGTGGTCACGATATATGACAGTTACAGTGTGGTCACGATATATGACAGTTACACTGTGGTCACGATATATGACAGTTACAGTGTGGTCACGATATATGACAGTTACACTGTGGTCACGATATATGACAGTTACAGTGTGGTCACGATATATGACAGTTACACTGTGGTCACGATATATGACAGTTACAGTGTGGTCACGATATATGACAGTTACACTGTGGTCACGATATATGACAGTTACAGTGTGGTCACGATATATGACAGTTACACTGTGGTCATGATATATGACAGTTACAGTGTGGTCACGATATATGACTGTTACAGTGTGGTCACGATATATGACAGTTACAGTGTGGTCACGATATATGACAGTTACAGTGTGGTCACGATATATGACAGTTACACTGTGGTCACGATATATGACAGTTACAGTGTGGTCACGATATATGACAGTTACACTGTGGTCACTATATGTGACAGTTACAGTGTGGTCACGATATATGACAGTTACACTGTGGTCATGATATATGACAGTTACAGTGTGGTCACGATATATGACAGTTACAGTGTGGTCACGATATATGACAGTTACAGTGTGGTCACGATGTATGACAGTTACAGTGTGGTCACGATATATGACAGTTACAGTGTGGTCACGATATATGACAGTTACAGTGTGGTCACGATATATGACAGTTACAGTGTGGTCACGATATATGACAGTTACAGTGTGGTCACGATATATGACAGTTACAGTGTGGTCACGATATATGACAGTTACAGTGTGGTCACGATATATGACAGTTACACTGTGGTCACGATATATGACAGTTACAGTGTGGTCACGATATATGACAGTTACACTGTGGTCACGATATATGACAGTTACAGTGTGGTCACGATATATGACAGTTACACTGTGGTCACGATATATGACAGTTACAGTGTGGTCACGATATATGACAGTTACACTGTGGTCATGATATATGACAGTTACAGTGTGGTCACGATATATGACAGTTACACTGTGGTCACGATATATGACAGTTACAGTGTGGTCACGATATATGACAGTTACACTGTGGTCACGATATATGACAGTTACAGTGTGGTCACGATATATGACAGTTACACTGTGGTCACGATATATGACAGTTACAGTGTGGTCACGATATATGACAGTTACACTGTGGTCACGATATATGACAGTTACAGTGTGGTCACGATATATGACAGTTACACTGTGGTCACGATATATGACAGTTACAGTGTGGTCACGATATATGACAGTTACACTGTGGTCACGATATATGACAGTTACAGTGTGGTCACGATATATGACAGTTACACTGTGGTCACGATATATGACAGTTACAGTGTGGTCACGATATATGACAGTTACACTGTGGTCACGATATATGACAGTTACAGTGTGGTCACGATATATGACAGTTACACTGTGGTCACAATATATGACAGTTACAGTGTGGTCACGATATATGACAGTTACACTGTGGTCACGATATATGACAGTTACAGTGTGGTCACGATATATGACAGTTACACTGTGGTCACAATATATGACATTTACAGTGTGGTCACAATATATGACAGTTACACTGTGGTCACGATATATGACAGTTACAGTGTGGTCACGATATATGACAGTTACACTGTGGTCACGATATTCGACAGTTACAGTGTGGTCAAGATATATGACAGTTACACTGTGGTCACGATATATGACAGTCACAGTGTGGTCACGATATATGACAGTTACAATGTGGTCACGATATATGACAGTTACAGTGTGGTCACGATATATGACAGTTACACTGTGGTCACGATATATGACAGTTACAGTGTGGTCACGATATATGACAGTTACAGTGTGGTCATGATATATGACAGTTACAATGTGGTCACGATATATGACAGTTACAATGTGGACACGATATATGACAGTTACACTGTGGTCACGATATATGACAATTACACTGTGGTCACGATATATGACAGTTACACTGTGGTCACGATATATGACAGTTACAGTGTGGTCACAATATATGACAGTTACACTGTGGTCACGATATATGACAGTTACACTGTGGTCACGATATATGACAGTTACACTGTGGTCACGATATATGACAGTTACAGTGTGGTCACGATATATGACAGTTACAGTGTGGTCACGATATATGACAGTAACAGTGTGGTCACGATATATGACAGTTACACTGTGGTCACGATATATGAAAGTTACAGTGTGGTCACGATATATGACAGTTACACTGTGGTCACTATATGTGACAGTTACAGTGTGGTCACGATATATGACAGTTACACTGTGGTCATGATATATGACAGTTACAGTGTGGTCACGATATATGACAGTTACACTGTGGTCACAATATATGACAGTTACACTGTGGTCACGATATATGACAGTTACACTGTGGTCACGATATATGACAGTTACACTGTGGTCACGATATATGACAGTTACAGTGTGGTCACGATATATGACAGTTACAGTGTGGTCACGATATATGACAGTTACACTGTGGTCACGATATATGACAGTTACACTGTGGTCACGATATATGACAGTTACAGTGTGGTCACGATATATGACAGTTACACTGTGGTCACGATATATGACAGTTACAGTGTGGTCACGATATATGACAGTTACACTGTGGTCACGATATATGACAGTTACAGTGTGGTCACGATATATGACAGTTACACTGTGGTCACTATATGTGACAGTTACAGTGTGGTCACGATATATGACAGTTACACTGTGGTCACGATATATGACAGTTACAGTGTGGTCACGATATATGACAGTTACAGTGTGGTCACGATATATGACAGTTACACTGTGGTCACGATATATGACAGTTACAGTGTGGTCACGATATATGACAGTTACACTGTGGTCACGATATATGACAGTTACAGTGTGGTCACGATATATGACAGTTACACTGTGGTCACGATATATGACAGTTACAGTGTGGTCACGATATATGACAGTTACACTGTGGTCACGATATATGACAGTTACAGTGTGGTCACGATATATGACAGTTACACTGTGGTCACGATATATGACAGTTACAGTGTGGTCACGATATATGACAGTTACAGTGTGGTCACGATATATGACAGTTACACTGTGGTCACGATATATGACAGTTACAGTGTGGTCACGATATATGACAGTTACACTGTGGTCACGATGTATGACAGTTACAGTGTGGTCACAATATATGACAGTTACACTGTGGTCACAATATATGACAGTTACAGTGTGGTCACGATATATGACAGTTACACTGTGGTCACGATATATGACAGTTACAGTGTGGTCACGATATATGACAGTTAAACTGTGGTCACAATATATGACAGTTACAGTGTGGTCACGATATATGACAGTTACAGTGTGGTCACGATATATGACAGTTACACTGTGGTCACGATATTCGACAGTTGCAGTGTGGTCAAGATATATGACAGTTACACTGTGGTCACGATATATGACAGTTACAATGTGGTCACGATATATGACAGTTACAGTGTGGTCACAATATATGACAGTTACACTGTGGTCACGATATATGACAGTTACACTGTGGTCACGATATATGACAGTTACAGTGTGGTCACGATATATGACAGTTACAGTGTGGTCATGATATATGACAGTTACACTGTGGTCACGATATATGACAGTTACAGTGTGGTCACGATATATGACAGTTACACTGTGGTCACGATATATGACAGTTACACTGTGGTCACGATATATGACAGTTACACTGTGGTCACGATATATGACAGTTACAGTGTGGTCACGATATATGACAGTTACACTGTGGTCACGATATATGACAGTTACAGTGTGGTCACGATATATGACAGTTACACTGTGGTCACGATATATGACAGTTACAGTGTGGTCACGATATATGACAGTTACACTGTGGTCACGATATATGACAGTTACAGTGTGGTCACGATATATGACAGTTACACTGTGGTCACGATATATGACAGTTACAGTGTGGTCACGATATATGACAGTTACACTGTGGTCACGATATATGACAGTTACAGTGTGGTCACGATATATGACAGTTACACTGTGGTCACGATATATGACAGTTACAGTGTGGTCACGATATATGACAGTTACACTGTGGTCACGATATATGACAGTTACACTGTGGTCACGATATATGACAGTTACAGTGTGGTCACGATATATGACAGTTACACTGTGGTCACGATATATGACAGTTACAATGTGGTCACGATATATGACAGTTACAGTGTGGTCACAATATATGACAGTTTTACTGTGGTCACGATATATGACAGTTACACTGTGGTCACGATATATGACAGTTACAGTGTGGTCACGATATATGACAGTTACACTGTGGTCATGATATATGACAGTTACAATGTGGTCACGATATATGACAGTTACAGTGTGGACACGATATATGACAGTTACACTGTCACGATATATGACAATTACACTGTGGTAACAATATATGACAGTTACACTGTGGTCACGATATATGACAGTTACACTGTGGTCACGAAATATGACAGTTACACTGTGGTCACAATATATGACAGTTAAAATGTGGTCAAGATATATGACAGTTACACTGTGGTCACGATATATGACGATATATGACAGTTACAGTGTGGACACGATATATGACAGTTACACTGTCACGATATATGACAATTACACTGTGGTAACAATATATGACAGTTACACTGTGGTCACGATATATGACAGTTACACTGTGGTCACGAAATATGACAGTTACACTGTGGTCACAATATATGACAGTTAAAATGTGGTCAAGATATATGACAGTTACACTGTGGTCACGATATATGACAGTTACAGTGTGGTCACGATATATGACAGTTACACTGTTGTAATGATATATGACAGTTTCACTGTGGTCACAATATATGACAGTTACACTGTGGTAATGATATGTGACAGTTACAGTGTGGTCACGATATATGACAGTTACATTGCGGTCACGATATATGACAGTTACAATGTGGTAACAATATATGACAGTTACAGTGTAGTCACGATATATGACAGTTTCACTGTGGTCACGATATATGACAGTTACATTGTGGTCACGATATATGACAGTTACATTGTGGTCACGATATATGACAGTTACACTGTGGTCACGATATATGACAGTTACAGTGTGGTCACGATATATGACAGTTATAAGACAGTTACACTGTGGTCACAATATATGACAGTTACAGTGTGGTCACGATATATGACAGTTACACTGTGGTCACGATATATGACAGTTACAGTGTGGTCACGATATATGACAGTTACACTGTGGTCACGATATATGACAGTTACAGTGTGGTCACGATATATGACAGTTACACTGTGGTCACGATATATGACAGTTACAGTGTGGTCACGATATATGACAGTTACACTGTGGTCACGATATATGACAGTTACAGTGTGGTCACGATATATGACAGTTACAGTGTGGTCATGATATATGACAGTTACAATGTGGTCACGATATATGACAGTTACAGTGTGGACACGATATATGACAGTTACACTGTGGTCACGATATATGACAATTACACTGTGGTAACGATATATGACAGTTACACTGTGGTCACGATATATGACAGTTACACTGTGGTCACGATATATGACAGTTACACTGTGGTCACGATATATGACAGTTACACTGTGGTCACGATATATGACAGTTACACTGTGGTCACGATATATGACAGTTACAGTGTGGTCACGATATATGACAGTTACACTGTGGTCACGATATATGACAGTTACACTGTGGTCACGATATATGACAGTTACACTGTGGTCACGATATATGACAGTTACACTGTGGTCACGATATATGACAGTTACACTGTGGTCACGATATATGACAGTTACACTGTGGTCACGATATATGACAGTTACACTGTGGTCACGATATATGACAGTTACACTGTGGTCACGATATATGACAGTTACAGTGTGGTCACGATATATGACAGTTACACTGTGGTAACAATATATGACAGTTACACTGTGGTCACGATATATGACAGTTACACTGTGGTCACGATATATGACAGTTACATTGTGGTCACGATATATGACAGTTACATTGTGGTCACGATATATGACAGTTACACTGTGGTCACGATATATGACAGTTACAGTGTGGTCACGATATATGAAAATTACACTGTGGTAACAATATATGACAGTTAAACTGTGGTCACGATATATGACAGTTACACTGTGGTAACGATATATGACAGTTACAATGTGGTCACCATATATGACAGTTACACAGTGGTCACGATATATGACAGTTACATTGTGGTCACGATATATGGCAGTTACACTGTGGTCACGATATATGACAGTTACAGTGTGGTCACGATATATGACAGTTATAAGACAGTTACACTGTGGTCACAATATATGACAGTTACAGTGTGGTCACGATATATGACAGTTACACTGTGGTCACGATATATGACAGTTACAGTGTGGTCACGATATATGACAGTTACACTGTGGTCACGATATATGACAGTTACAGTGTGGTCACGATATATGACAGTTACACTGTGGTCACGATATATGACAGTTACAGTGTGGTCACGATATATGACAGTTACACTGTGGTCACGATATATGACAGTTACAGTGTGGTCACGATATATGACAGTTACACTGTGGTCACAATATATGACAGTTACAGTGTGGTCACGATATATGACAGTTACACTGTGGTCACGATATATGACAGTTACAGTGTGGTCACGATATATGACAGTTACACTGTGGTCACAATATATGACAGTTACAGTGTGGTCACGATATATGACAGTTACACTGTGGTCACGATATATGACAGTTACAGTGTGGTCACGATATATGACAGTTACACTGTGGTCACGATATATGACAGTTACAGTGTGGTCACGATATATGACAGTTACACTGTGGTCACGATATATGACAGTTACAGTGTGGTCACGATATATGACAGTTACACTGTGGTCACGATATATGACAGTTACAGTGTGGTCACGATATATGACAGTTACACTGTGGTCACGATATATGACAGTTACAGTGTGGTCACGATATATGACAGTTACACTGTGGTCACAATATATGACAGTTACAGTGTGGTCACGATATATGACAGTTACACTGTGGTCACGATATATGACAGTTACACTGTGGTCACGATATATGACAGTTACAGTGTGGTCACGATATATGACAGTTACAGTGTGGTCACGATATATGACAGTAACAGTGTGGTCACGATATATGACAGTTACACTGTGGTCACGATATATGAAAGTTACAGTGTGGTCACGATATATGACAGTTACACTGTGGTCACTATATGTGACAGTTACAGTGTGGTCACGATATATGACAGTTACACTGTGGTCATGATATATGACAGTTACAGTGTGGTCACGATATATGACAGTTACACTGTGGTCACAATATATGACAGTTACAGTGTGGTCACAATATATGACAGTTACAGTGTGGTCACAATATATGACAGTTACAGTGTGGTCACGATATATGACAGTTACACTGTGGTCACGATATATGACAGTTACAATGTGGTCACGATATATGACAGTTACACTGTGGTCACAATATATGACAGTTACAGTGTGGTCACGATATATGACAGTTACACTGTGGTCACAATATATGACAGTTACAGTGTGGTCACGATATATGACAGTTACAGTGTGGTCACGATATATGACAGTTACACTGTGGTCACGATATATGACAGTTACAGTGTGGTCACGATATATGACAGTTACACTGTGGTCACGATATATGACAGTTACAGTGTGGTCACGATATATGACAGTTACACTGTGGTCACGATATATGACAGTTACAGTGTGGTCACGATATATGACAGTTACACTGTGGTCACGATATATGACAGTTACAGTGTGGTCACGATATATGACAGTTACACTGTGGTCACGATATATGACAGTTACAGTGTGGTCACGATATATGACAGTTACACTGTGGTCACGATATATGACAGTTACAGTGTGGTCACGATATATGACAGTTACACTGTGGTCACGATATATGACAGTTACAGTGTGGTCACGATATATGACAGTTACAGTGTGGTCACGATATATGACAGTTACACTGTGGTCACGATATATGACAGTTACAGTGTGGTCACGATATATGACAGTTACACTGTGGTCACGATATATGACAGTTACAATGTGGTCACGATATATGACAGTTACAGTGTGGTCACGATATATGACAGTTACACTGTGGTCACGATATATGACAGTTACACTGTGGTCACGATATATGACAGTTACAGTGTGGTCACGATATATGACAGTTACAGTGTGGTCACGATATATGACAGTTACACTGTGGTCACGATATATGACAGTTACAGTGTGGTCACGATATATGACAGTTACACTGTGGTCACAATATATGACAGTTACACTGTGGTCACGATATATGACAGTTACACTGTGGTCACGATATTTGACAGTTACAGTGTGGTCAAGATATATGACAGTTACACTGTGGTCACGATATATGACAGTTACAGTGTGGTCACGATATATGACAGTTACACTGTGGTCACGATATATGACAGTTACAG
>JBBPBX010075939.1:0-17236 GCA_038048925.1 Garcialebias charrua | reverse complement strand
GCCCTCTTCTTCCCTGCGAAGAGGAGCCTGCAGCCGACGAGTCCGGCGTGGGGTCTGCAGTCGATGAGTCGTGGTCTGCAGTCAATGGTTCAGAGTCTTCTGCGGCTGGTCCCAGATCTCCAGCGGCAGGGAGGACCTCAGCAGGTACGAGGACCCCTGGTGTAGTAGGGACCCCTGAAGAAGAGCTTGCTCCTTCGTCTTTAAAAATCATTTTAGATCCTACTATGTTCTGGGGAAGACAGAGCTTAACAAGAGAACGGTTGTTTGCAAGAAGTGTCAAATAAAATTACGGTACAGTATTTTGGAAATACGATAAAATGCACGGAAGATGAAAGTGAAAGCAGCCGACCAGCAAAGTTTGCTACAAACTTCCAGCTGATTCTCCAACAGCTGTGAATATTTATCTCTGTAACTCCTGCTATATGACAAAGGATTTACAAGCAGACAGCTCAGTGGAAGTTGAGGGGTTTATTTTTATTTTTTAATACGTTGTGGAAGCAACGTATGTTATTCCTTCATGTCGATAAAACTCCACACAGCTCCAGCATGAAACAAGAATAACGTGGGAGTTCAGATGCAGCTGCAACTCAAAGGTAACTGTTATTTCTGATATTATACTAAAACTTATAGACAAGTGTAACCGGGTTCTGCTTCACTCCACTGTACCAAGCCAGCTCAAGTAACCCCTCGACTCTGCGTTGTGTAGTTTTCTCAAGGAAGACAAGGGGCTTCTGCGTGATCAGTCAGTTTATTTCCTGAATGAGAACACATCAGGGTTTGAATCAGTGCAACAGTTCAGCTTCAGTCAGCACACTCTTTTGCAGCTTTCAGACTGGCCCATTACAGTAAAAATAATATTTTACAGATCATACAATGAAAAATACAATAATAAATGAGGTTTGAATCAGTGTGTTGACATTTCTTCAGAGGTGGAATGGAAACCGTTCTGATGACAGTAAAAACGAGGAGAGCGCAGCAGTGACGGGCCCCCACCCTCCACTCAAACCCTTTCCGCTGGTTGCTGGTTTGACACCCTGGTTGGCCAATCAGGAGTAGATGGTGATGACTTCACTTCCTCCCCCTCTGACCAGCAGGACCCGCTCCAAGCCGTCAGTCAGAACCTCCAAGAACTCCATGTAGTTCTCGTCTCCTTCAGGGTTCTTCGGGGGTCCCGGCATGTTGAGCAGGACGAGTCGAGCATCGAGGGATTTATTGACAATGACTTTGTTGAGTTTCACAGCAGTGTGTATCCGCCTGATGTTGGATTGGTCCGGCTTGATGCTCAGCATGTTTCTGAAGCCTTCCGGTGTGGAGCAGCCCGAGTGCATCACTCTGTGCTGCAACGTCTTCTCTTTGGTCCAGGTCATTTGAACGTGCCGGTTGTGCTCATCGTTACTGCTGCTGGCTGGTCGCTCTTGCTCTCCTTTGGTTTCATCTTCATCGTCTGAGCCGATGCTGGTCAGATGCAGCATGGAGTTACGATCCTTCACCAGCTGGGCCTCTCGTTCCCGATCTGATTTGGAGAGTCTCATCTGTCTGAGCATCTGACATCTCTGCTCCATCATCAGTGTCCTCTCATAGGTGTATGCGCTGATATCACTGTTATGCATCTCTACCACTTCTACATCAGCTTCGATACGAAGGTGATAGAGGAAGGTCGCCAAATCTTTCTTCATCTGAATAGAATTGTCCTCCATCTGGGCCACTGTGAAGATTCTCATCCCACACTTCCGCCACACCTTGTGTTGACGAAGAAGGAAAGGCAGCAGCATCAGCATCCCTCCATCATGGACGATCCACCACACGTCGATGTAGCCCTCTGTGCATGGCTCACTGTTGCTGGGGAACAGGGAGATGTTTTTGGGCACCAGTAAGGCCAAGTGGGCCGCTGTGGTCACTCGCACTATGTTGATAAAGGTCTTCCAAGCATGAGGGTCCTCAATTTGCCTCCAGGCTTGAGGCCAGCCCATCACCACAGTATTGGGCTTCATCCCACCAAGGCCGCTGGACTGAATCATGTGACTGATCCCCTCATGGGGTTTCTGAGCCACGATGCACTGAGTGAAACCCTTCACTCGCTCATGATCCATCTGGTACTTCAGAGTCTGTTCAGCAGCCAGAAACTCTCCATAGCTCTTGAGAAAGTTGCCTGGGACGACCGTGCCAACGATGGTTAGGCCTTTGCCAGCCTTCAGCTGGCTGGCAAACGTGAGGAGGCGCGGAGACTTGATGTGGGCATCTTCGTTAAGTAAAACCAGCAGCTGGGGCCTCCAGTTCTTATGTCCCTTTTCCACTACCGGCCCAGAGCGGCCCAGTCTGGTCCGGTCTGGTCCAGTTAGGATCGGCTCACATGCACGGTTTTGTCTCCATTCACTATCTGCAGCCCTTCTGTGGGCGGGGTGTAGAATCTCACTCGTCCTACCACGTGGTGGCGGTAGTGTTACCTCAAGCTATTTACTAGCCACCACTAAACGTTAGAAGAAGAACACCCTGCAGAACCTTGTCTCACCACCTGTTGGCGGTAATGTCCCTTGAGCTATTTAATGCTCTGATCTTACTTTATAGACTTTTCAGCTTGTTTTAAACCCCTGTGTTTTCCATTTTGTTTCTTTATAATAAAGATTATTCTCATATATGCACAAGGTTCCTGTTAACATTGCTTAACACATTGATCACACTGCCCTGTAATCAGTTAAACTATTTTTACAGTAAGGTAATATTAAATGTTTGTATTTCATTAAATTTAAACGGTAATATTTTGTCAGGGCTAATTCAAAGTCAAATGCAAATGGATAATTTGGTTTAAACTGTCCCATAAACATTAAAAGCATGTTTCTTTAAACGTAAAAACAAAGTATTAATAATTAAATGTTTGTTGATCAGGAAACTCGTTTGGGCATCCAAGAACAGCTTCATCGGGGTTGATGGCGACGTCTGTGCATCCTTGGAAAAGCTGCTGCACCCACAACCCGACATCAGGATGGATGGATGGATGGGTTCATGTTGACATCTGTGCATCCTGGCAAAAGCTGCTGCACTACTCATGACACGACAACAGGAAGGATGGATGGATGGATGGATGGCTGTTCAAATCTAATAATCTTTTTCTTATGATTCTTTAAAGGTCAAATGCAAATGGAAAATATTGAATGGTAAATGGAGCTTATTTATATAGCGCTTTCCAGCCCCCTGTGAGGAGCCCCAAAGCGCTTTACAATACCAGCCATCCACCCATTCATTCAGACATTCATACACCGGTAGTGGTAGCCTGCCTTGCAAGGCGCCATCCAGACCTACCGGGAGCAACTCGGGGTTAAGTGTCTTGCCCAGGGACACACAACACATGGTGGGCGGATGCGGGATTCGAACCTCCAACCTTCCGATCAGGGGTCGACTGCCATTACCACTACACCACGGTCGCCCACAATAATATTGTGTAATATTCTTAACTTCCAGTATGTTTTTAAACAAACACTATACTGTACACACTTAACATTGTAAAATATGTTTAGGAAATTATTGTTCAATGACACCACTTAAGAAATAAAATGTTTATTATGAAAACTAAGAAGTGAAAAAAGCACAAAAATAAATACTGCATCCACCTAAATGATTTTTTTCCTGTTGTCTCATGTGCTTCCTCCAGAAGACACAAGTTGATAAATTCTGGTGTTGACTTCTTCGTCTTAACTGTAAAAAAAAAAGAAAAACATGGTTACCGGTAATTCAGTCTAGAAACTGTTTTATATGTAGATATCTTTTATAAGATATATGTAAGATATATATACATATATCAAATATCTCAGAAACCACAAAGCAGATATTTTTCAAACCAACACAGTGTAATCACTACATGATTATATACACACTGTAAGCTGTTGGAGTTATTTGAATTAAAATTCGATTTTTAATAGACATAAGTGTGTCGACCTGGCTTGTTTTTTTTTCTACTAGTATTTAACACATTATATCTTATATCTCAGAAACCACAAAACAGATATTTTTCAAACCAACAGAGTGTAATCACTACATGTTTATGTGCATACTGTAAGCTGTTGGAGTTATTTGAATTAAAATTCGATTTTTTAATAATTTATTTTCGAAGCACATGTGATAGGTTTGGAATTAGTCAAAACAAATCAATTTAAATCCAGCAGATTTGACCACAACGTGACATTATTAAGAACTTGTTAACCTGAGGAACCCTCGTGGTATAAAGCAGCTATGAAATATATTTTTTAAGCTTTTATTTAGCTACATTTAAAACAAAGAACGCCGATCGACCCCACCCGCGCATGCATGTGATGTGCACGTGTCGACCTACTTTGTTAAAACCAGCTGATTTGACCACAACGTGAAATTATTAAGGAACTGTTAAGCTCAAGCACCCTCTTGATATAACGTCAGCTATGAACTATATTTTTTAAAGCGTTTATTTAGCTACATTATAGAAATAAAGACGGCTCACGTGCGCGCGCGGGCGCGCGCGTGCACGTGGCGAAACTACTTTTTTAAATCCTGCCGTTTTGACAACAACGTGGAATTATTAAGGAATAGTTCACATGTGTGCTGTAATTTTTAATACAAATAACTGTTTTTACCATGTTAATCTTGTAAAGTCCTTCGGTGTTTGCTCCCTCACGGCAGCCACTTCCTCAAACTCAGTCCAGCCTCCTCCTCACGGTTCGGGGCCAGCCGGCCTCGGACCTGCTCTGAGATGAGTCCGGAATCTTGGCGCGGCGCCGCGCATCTGTGAGGTGGAAATGCTCTCCAACGCGCGCTTGGCACGCAAATATGACGTCACATCCGAGCCGGGCCACCAAGTGGAAAAGGGGCATTAGTGTGCGGTGGTCCTTCCTCCAACCTTAAGAGGGCATAACGGGCCGCACTAAGTGACAGACCACGGATCCCATCCCCCCACTCTTTTTCAGCTCCCTGATATTCAATGTATTTGTAGATCATGCAGCAATCACCATGGCAACAATTGCGTAGTACCAAGAAGATATGAACATGAGAGCCAGGTAAATCGACATCCCCAAAAACGACAAGGACCAGTGGTAATAGGAGAAGCGTGGCCTCCAGTTAGGAGTCCTGAGCAGGGTCTGCACGGCACAGGCCAGGTTCACGAACAGGTAACACATCAGGAAGAACATTGGCCCTCATTCACGAAAATGTTCGTATTTTTATCCTAAATTTCTCCTACTTTTGTTCGTACGAAGCGTTCGTACGAACATGCCACGTCAGATTCAACAAAGTCTTCTATCCTGAGGAAACGTGTGTAAATGGCTGCGTAAATTTAATGAATCCCACCTGTCCTAAACAGCTGCGCGTGCACGCGTAGAGGTCATTTACATAATTCCCACCCCTCAAAACACCATATAAGGCCACGCTTCCTGCCTTCTGACAGCAGGAAGTGTCCATTCATTCAAACTCAAGAAGTAAAAGGAGGAACTTCACGCGTTCGGAGATCTGCTCTCAGTCGCGCTGTGGCGCACCCCCCCCCCCCCCGCAGGTGTCGGATGGTCAAATATTTTTAATGTTAGTGTAAACAACTGTGTAGTTTCACTTATTCAGAAGAGCGCACCGCTACCCCCCCCCCGCAAGTGTCGGATGTGTTTTTGAACAGAAGCATTTTAAGATGTCTCGAAACTACAGTTAACTTCATATTAATATTGTAGTGCATATGTTGTGTGTCCCGTGGGTCGTACAGTATCAGAAATCAAGAATAAATGGTTTGATCTGAAAATGGCTTCAAACAAACGTCTCGCCGCAGCACGGACAGGAGGTGGTCAGTCTGCGAGATGGATGGACAATAAATGCCACGCTGCGCAGACGCGTGCCAACATGTTTTGCAGCACAAATGTGTCATGCGCGCACCTCCTGGTCATCGCGCAACCACATTCTGCAGGTTATATTTCGAATCAGATATAATAATCTATTGCTCCGATGGTGTTTGGCACAGCAGTCCAGCAATAGCATGAGTCTTAATTCGTACTTGTTCTGCGGCGGTGTATGGGAATTTTATGTACCTGGGTGTTAATATGAGGAGCGGCTTTGATGACCAAGGGGAGCGCACGACTCACTGAAGCCTGCGCGACACACCAACAAATTAAACTTAAAATTATAATTCTAATTCAAACAGAATAACCTATTGTCAAGAATAATTATGGTGCGTGATTTTTTTAAACCCAAAATATTTTCTAAATAACGAAATATGAAGTTATTCGTGGAGAAGATCCGTCTGGATGACAGCAGACTGACGCTCCTAAATTATACGACAGGTCCGGACCACTCGTAAATTTTGTTCGTATCTGAAGAAAATCGTAGGATACGAAAACATTATTGAATGCCGCAAATTATCCTAAATCACTCGTACGCACAGTTTAAGAACAAAGATGGGTCGGGATCACAGGTGCTGCATTAGACTGGTTCCGCTCATACCTCGCTGACAGAAGTTTTTGTGTTAAGGTCGGGAACAGTGTATCCCCTTCAGTGTCTCTCTCCTGCGGGGTCCCACAGGGCTCTATTCTCGGTCCACTTCTCTTCACGCTCTACATGCTCCCACTGGGGACCATCCTCAGAAAACATGGAATATCGTTCCATTGTTACGCAGATGATTGCCAGATCTACCTGCCACTGAAACCAGCAAATACAGGGTCCCTCCACTCTCTCCTAAAATGTCTGGACGACATTAAGACTTGGATGGCTTCAAACTTCCTAAGTTTTAATGACCAGAAGACTGAAGTCATCATCTTCAGCAGTGGTGGGCAACGCTAATCCAAAAATTAGTTCCGCTATTTCTAAAGCACTAATTTATTTATTTAGGTCCGCAATTTCAAAAGCACTAATGTCTTATGAAAATTAGGGGAAGCTAATTCTAATCCGCTAATTAAATTCAACAATTGGTAGCAGCAAGTTATGCAATATTTGCACTACACTGCCAACTAGCGGTGCATGAACTGTTATACAGTAAGTTGTTTGAGTTTCAGAGTATTTAGTTTGGTTCTCTTCAACAGGTTTCACAAGGACAAAATGTACCCATTCCAAAGTCTGTTAGCTAAACTGCTGACATATTTGGCTGTTTTTTTTTTTCTTTTGTTACTTTTAGTACCACTAGATCGCATGTGTCAAACTCAAGGCCCGTGGGCCAAATCCGGCCTACCATAACCGTTTCTGTGGCTCTCTACACCCTAGAACTTCAAGATAACAGTTGTAAGCATGTTGTTCTCAGGTGATGGGTCCCCATCCCTACACTCCCTGGTCTCTCTGTTAATTGTCTTGCTTATCTCCTCCATTTTGTTGTCCAGGTGTTTGTGATTGTCATGCTGTGTGTTCATGTACCTGTATATAAAGTCAGGGATTTTGTAATTGATAAAGCTCTGTATATGTTGTATAACACAATCATTGTTCCACATTTAATCTATTGTACTGTATTGAGGTTTGGGGAAAAGCGTGCAAAACAATTACAAAGCCTGTTTTTATTTTACAAAAGAGAGCTGTAAGAGTAATCACCAGAAAACATTTCAGTCACCCATCAAACACCTTGTTTCTTCAGCTAAATTTATTGAAATTCCAGGAATTGGTAGAATATAGTATTTTATCAGTTATGTATAGGGCTCATAATAACACATTACCTTTAAATATCCAAAGAAATTTAGACAAAGTTATTACAATCTTAAAGGGACAGATATTCATCAAACCACAATTCAGAACCAGCTTAAAGGGACGGTCTACCTCAATTCAGGGAGTTGGATTGTGGAATGTTCTGGAGAGTGATGTTAAAAATGCAAAATCAATTCATTCATTCAACCTTTATTTATACAGGCTAGCCTCGTTGAGTCACGGGGACTCATTTACAAGAGGGACCTGTCTCACTCACACCAAACAACCATCCACTCTCACACTCACACCTAGGGTCAATTTAGAGTCACCAATCAGCCTAACAAGCATGTTTTTTGGTCTGTGGGAGGAAACCGGAGTACCCGGAGGAAACCCACGCATGCACGGGGAGAACATGCAAACTCCACCCAGAAAGGCCCCGGACCGGGATTTGAACCGGCAACCTTCTCGCTGAGAGGCAGCAGCTCTACCAGTTGTGCCAACGTGCTGCCCAATGTATACATTTAAGAAAAAGGTCTTAAAGGACTTGCTCAAAAACTATATATGATGAAGCTTAGTGTGTTTGTGTATTACAGTTAGAAAAATTAAGTAGAGTTATTCATTTTGTGATGTAGTTTGAAGGTTATCATTGGTTGAACAAACTGTGAAATAAGGGGCAGATATAATAAGATTTCATCTTCTTTCTGCTCCTTTCATTTTATCCTACTTGTATTCTTGTATCTGATGAAACTGTTTTGTATTGTTCTTTTAAAATGAATGAATAAACATCAAATCAAATCAAATCAACGGCCCAGTCAGAGTCCAGAACCTGAACCTGAAACCTTCAGAGAGCTGAGCAGAAACCTCAAAGAACTGAAGCAACAATGGAAAGTGGGTCAGAACTCCTCCAGAACCAGGAGAGAGACTGATGAAGTCCTGCAGACTGATGAAGTCAGAGAACCACAGAGGATTCTGCTGCTGAAGGAGGTTCTGTTGGGTCAGAGGCACAAGCTGAGGTTAAATTTTAATGATTTTAGAACTTGTTAAAGATCAGCCATCCAGCTAACTGTCTATCCATCCATCCATTCAGCTAAAAGTCTATTCATCCTTGTATCTGATGAAACTGTTTTGTATTGTTCTTTTAAAATGAATGAATGAACATCAAATCAAAAATAAGTCTGTATCTCTGTGTTTATCATTGTCCTGGCATTGTCTCCTCCTGTTGCCTCTGTCTCCTGAGTTCCTTGTGATTCCCTGAGTATGTAAGTTTGCTGCCCTGCGGACGCCATTTTGAAGAGTCCTAATGGTGAACTACTTTTTTTAAATCCAGCAGATTTGACCATTTCGTGAAACTCTCAAGCTCAGAAAAACTTGTGCTATAACGTCAGCTATGAAATATATTTTTTCTCAGCAAAGAAATAATTGTTTTACCGTGTTTTGTTGTAAAATCCTGGCTTCTTTGGCCGTCGCGGACGCCATTTTGAAGAGTGCTAATGTGGCGAAATTCTATTTTTAAATCCAGACGCGTCGCGTAGGCCCTGAGAAACATCCATAAGTTCACCCTCCATGTTAAAAAGTCTTCGTCTGACTCTTCGAAAACAAGCAATAAGGCTCCAGAGTAACACACTGGCTGCTAACTGCTAGAGAGAGAGCACACACCAAGAGACTGAGGGGGACGCTTTTTTGTGACGGACCACATCCGGCGCTGCTCGTAAATACGTTATTTCGTTTTTACTGATAGATAAATAGTTATTAGCGGTACTGCATTTTAAATAAAAATAGCATAAATCCGCTTATGAATTATAAAACTTAGTCAATCCGCTGTAAAGCTAACAGATTATTTAGCTACGCTAAAAGCGGAATAGCGCAATAGCGCTACCTAGCGGTCGGAGGCCCACCACTGATCTTCAGCCCTAGCTCAGCTGCAGCCTCTGATGAAATAAACTTGGACTCCCTCCAGCCTTACCTCAAACACTCTGTAAAAAATCTTGGGATGGTTTTTGACTCGGACCTTAAGTTCGATAAACAGATCAGCTCCGTTCTCCAGAAGAGTTTCTTCCAACTGCGGCAGGTAGCTAAGCTCAAGCCGGTGCTGTCCAGACCTGATCTCGAGACACTAATCCATGCATTCATCACAACCCGCCTGGATTATTGTAATGCACTGTACGCTGGGATCAGTCAGGCCTCCTTCTCACGCCTCCAGCTCGTGCAAAATGCAGCAGCTCGGCTTTTAACCGGTACACGTAAGTTTGAGCACATTACACCTGTTCTCTCCTCACTGCACTGGCTCCCCGTGCGAACTAGAGTCGACTTTAAAATCCTGTTGTTGACCTACAAATGCCTGAATGGCCTCGCTCCCCTCTACCTCTCTGAGCTGCTGGAACCATATGTTCCACCGCGGGCCCTGAGATCATCTGATCAGATGCTCTTGGTGGTTCCAAAAACACATCTGAAGCTCCGAGGAGATCGGGCGTTTTCAGTCACCGGCCCCAAACTCTGGAACAACCTGCCCCTCAACATTAGACAGGCCTCCTCCCTTCACTTGTTCAAATCCCTGCTAAAAACCCATCTGTTCTCTCTGGTGTTTCATACTGTGTGAGCTGACGTAGTGTATATATTTTTACTGTTTTCATTTTAATATTGTTCTTATACATTTTTATTATACTTTACTGCTGTTAATATCAGAATTGTTACTATTGATGTGTGATACTGTTCTGTAAATTTTTGAGCCTCTTTTATGTTGTGTGTGTGTGTGAAGCACCTTGAAAACAGTTTATCTGTTCCAATTGTGCTATATAAATAAATTTGACTTGACTTGACTTGATCATCTGCCACAAATAGTGCATGCATATAATTGCACGAGGCACGAAGCAACAGGATACTCACCTTTCTTCCTATTGTATGGCAGGGCTCCACGTCTACCAGTCGATTTGCTCTTTGGCACCAGGAGAGAAACTGAAAACTACAACCATCAAACCTTTGTTAAAAAGTGGGCTGAAAGGATGCGTGTGGCGTACCAAATAGCTGCCAACAACAGTCAAAAGTCTTCAGCTAAAGGCAAAAAGCAATATGACAGACGTGTCAGAGGTGTCGCTCTTCAGGCAGGTGATAGAGTCCTGGTTAAAAACCTCTCAGAAAGGGGAGGTCCAGGTAAACTCCGCTCATACTGGGAGCAGGTGGTGTACCGTGTGATTGAAAGAGTGGGAGATGGACCCGTTTACAAAGTACAGCCAGAGAGGGGTAACAAAACCATGCGTGTGCTTCACAGAAATCTGCTGCTGCCTGTCAACGATCTACCTCTGGAGGACGAACTTCCTGTGAGAGAACAAACAAAACAGAAAAGAAATTGACAAACTGAAAGACGTGAGAATGAACCTGAAATGCATGACTCCGAAGAAGAAGAGTTTACTTACCACCATAACCTCTGGAGCAGAATCCCGTGTTATGGATTTGTAAACCCACAACAACTACGGCCTAACCAAGAAAACCAAAATAATCTGCGTGCAACAGCTGAAGAGTTCTGTCCTTCTACAAGAGAAGCCACTGTCAGTGAAAGAAATACTGCTGAAACTGACGAAAGATCTGAAATGTGTGAAAGAGATCAGGATCAGTTGGAGATGGATGAAACCAGAGGGGAAAACAATGTACGGAGATCAGAGAGAAGAGGGAGACCAACAGAAAGACTAACATATGAGACACTTGGTCAGCCATCATACAGCTGTTGGAGTGCAGGTGTTAGCCCGTTGCTATTCAACCAACCCTTCACAATGACACCTGGTCTACTGCCATTTCCCTATGTTCCATATCCACATCTGTATCAGCAGTACACTCCCATACAGTGAGACTCACACAAGAAATTGTTAATGTCAGGAGACATTTTTTTAAGTGAGGGAGAGTGTTGAGAGGTGAAAAACAAGGCAATAGCAAATTAAAGCAATAATTAAGAAAATAGGAAAATAGACACCCCAACATAATTTTTATTTTTGTATCTTTAATTTCTCATTGTATTAAGTTCTTTAGTGTCATTTTAGTTAGTTCTATGCAATTTCACACACAACCACTAGAGGCGCTGTTGCGTTGGTGGCATAGAGAAGATTGAGTACACAAGAAGAAGAATAAATCTTCTGGTTGAATGTGAAAAAAGGCTCAACGTGTGTGTCTCGTCTTTCTCATACTACAGCATCACACGTTGAGAGATCATCTTACACCTATATATCTATATATGGCTCTGGATCCAGCTACTGACAGTTGTTTGCTTTCTGCCATAGCAACACAAGAAGTAATATAAGCGTTATGATTGGATCGGGGGAAGTAGCACGTGATCTCGTCCCAAACAATCAACGCTCTTGCTTCGCCGCGCTTCCTTGAATTCAAGTGTGTCTTTCTCTGGCAAAGGTCTCTGGTAGCAGGCAGCTATTTCTGTCAGACTCAGAGCTCAGCAAGCTGTACTAAACTTGCTTTTTATTAGACGTTGTCTGGTCTGGACGGCTGTACATTCAGAAGTTGAAGGTAATCGGTTCTTTTTTGTTATTTTATTTGTTAAAGACCGTGTAAAGTGAATTTCAATATTTTCTTCAATAAACATTATAAATGTCATAATTGTAATCTTGTAAATGAGTAAAAAGTCTCAAAATTGTAGCTCAATTAATTTTGGAGTTATAGATCAAACTGTGTATAAAGATATGTCTGTTTCAGGATTTTTTAGGCGTGTTTTAAATGTGACCGCGTTTCGTCACGCGGTCTTCTTAAGTATAGCCCCACCCCCTGCAGCTCCAGCCGTATAAATTACTTCTTCGCCTCGGTGGAGCCGTTCACTCGCAAATCGCAGATAGCATCAGATAGCAATAGCTATAGCTCCTTTTTTGCTAAGAAAATGCAACAGGTCCATTGCATACTGTTGTAAAATAAAATACATTTTTGTCTTCGTGTCTTCATTCCCTCCCGAAATGCAAATCTGCAAGCTGAAACAAGCAATGGTATTTCCTGTTTACAAGACAGAAGCTTTCTGACAGTGGGGAGGGGCAACATTCTCTAAGCATAACTCCTCTTGTCAGTTGAGAGCGGGCAACGCCCAAATAAGAGTACAAAAAACATGAGCTTCCTCCTCCAAGCAGACAACGCAGAGCAAGCCCACGGAGGAAAACAACTCATCAGGTTGTATGCTTTGTCTCCATTGGAATGCGCATTCAATGTTCTTCTTATTTCTCTATCTCTCACTCTCTGCCTACTTATTTGTGATCATATATAATGGCTGTTTGAAACAAAACAAATGTATTCTGTGACTTTTAAACTTACGATGAATTAAAACTGGTTTTGGAACTTTAAGTGCGCGTTTGTCGTGTTTTCAGAGTATCTCCTTCTTTGATCCAAAGTGAAACCAAACAACGAACTTGGGGCGAATAAGAAAAGCAACGCCAACAAATTTGGAGGTCCTACCGAGATGGTTGCACGCGGACAGGAATGGACAACGCGAGTCCAGAACACTGACCAGTGACCGGTCACCTCTACTAAAAAAGGTAAGCAGATTCCTGTTTAAACGAAATCTGTGATTGGAATTTTTATAGGCAAAATTGATTCAGTGTGTTGGACTCCAGTAAATAAGGAAATAAGACAAGTAGGTATCTGTATACGTACAGTAAAATAACAATACCCAAGTCCCAGGTAAAACACGCAGTGGTCGAGCCTCCCAGGAACCGACGGGCTTCTGGAACAGAGGGGTCGGGGTTTTAGGATAAATAAATAATTTATCCGCCGCCGTCCCTGTAACTCTGAGACTAAGTTAAACTGTAAACTTGTTAGGTTGGTGGCTAACGTAAACAGTGACAATTTAGACTTACTTATAATTTGACACTAAATAAGTAAGTGCGGGACTGGGTGAGAATTGAGGGAAACGCGCTGACCTGCGCTGATAAAATAGTCCGATAGAGTTCCAAACCTAGACCATTTAAATAAAACAAAACAAAATTAGTCACAGAATACTAAATCTTTTTCATGTTCTAAAATAGTGGGGTTTCTGGCACTGTGAGGAGTCAACACACGATCATACCAATCTTATTTTACACTCAAAAGGTTCTAAAAAAATAAATAAAATAAAATAAAAATATTTTATTGCTGAAGTTTTTCTGGCGTCAGAGTCTCGCGTGCTTGTTGGAGTTGGTCTGTCTTATATGTTGTCTGTCCTGTTGAATCATAAGGCCAACGTGAACTGGTCTGTCTTGTGTGTCGTCTGTCGTGTTGAAACATAAGGCCAACGTGAGTGTGTAAAAAAGAAAAAGAAAAGTTCCGGAGTGGTAGACGGGAAAAAGATTCAGGACGGGCTGGCTCGCCGTAAGGAGCGCTCAGTCTGTCTTGACACTTCCTATGTGGAAGGTATCCGTGTATTCACTGAGTCCTGGTTCCTGTGACAATAAAGATTAATAGGCTGTGTGGTATATGCATGCTTGACTGTGAGAATGGACAAAGACATAAAAACAGAAATGGAGGGCAACTTTAGCCAGAAGTGCGAGAGCGCATCATTTAAACCCCTAGAAGAACAAATAAAAATTATAAAACAAGCAATAACCATGTCAGTGCAGGACAAAAAACAGGAAAAACAGCTTTTAAAAAAAGTAGAAGAAATAAGTGACAAAACGGGCGAAAGTAATGTGGTGAGTTTAATATGGGGAAGAATAAGGAAGTGTAAGGAAGAAACAGAGGAGTTTGAAAAGCAAAAGAAGTAGGCCAACGCCTTACAAAAGGGGAAGTACAGAAAGTTGTTGACGGTATCAGACAGCAGTTGCAAAGAGTGGTTTAAACTGGTTCTGATAGCGCAGGGGGTGTTTCATTTACTGACTATAGAGAAGAGTGAGAAAACAGGAAGTCTTGAGCCTCCACCCTATTCTCATAGCAGCATCTCGTCAGCACCACCGGCAAAAAGCATGTACTCGATATACCATGTAGAAGGGGGCGTAGTAAAGATAGAGGAAGCTCCTCTCACCTTGGAGCGAGAGAATTTCATGACATCAGAGAACCTGGTTACTAGGGATGAGGTGGGATCAGTGAATGCATCGGATTTCAGAGACTTCATAAAAACACTCGGGCCCCAAAAGGTAGCTGCCAGTTCCATAACACCACCAACGTCACAGGTGTCATTTTACCATCCGGGTGCACCAGGGCCCCTCTCGCTCACCTGAAGTGAGACATCAGGGCAAGGATATGTTCCCCCTGACGTCCCCGGATAGGGAAACAGGCCTGAATTGGCTGACAGAATGCTAAACCTGACACCCCACAACACATCACGGGGCGGCCGTGGCGTAGTGGTAATGGCAGTCGTCCCCCGATCGGAAGGTTGGCGGTTCGAATCCCGGTTCCCCACACCATGTGTTGTTGTGTCCTTGGGCAAGACACTTAACCCCGAGTTGCTCCCGGTAGGACTGGAAAGCACCTTGCATGGTAGTCTGCCGCTACCGGTGTATGAATGTGTGTAGCATTCAATGTGTGTAGCGCTTTGAGATTTTCACTAATGAAAAGCGCATTATAAATTGAATTCATTATTATTATTATTATTATTATTATTATTATCAAGGCCCAGGAATCCTTTCTTGGCTGAAGTCCCTCTTCGGATCACTTCAGATGTTATAACATCTCTTCCTCTTCCATCCAATCGGATGGAAACCACCAGTACACCACTTCCCCTCTACACCACCACACCAGTACACCACTTCCTGTGACAGCACACCCAAGTACATCCAGTCTTATGGAGCACGAGGAGACGCAAGGGTTTGACAATTGTCCTCTTTCCAACAGCAGCTATCCCTTGCTCCTAGCAGGTACACAAGTCAGGTACAAACCTTTTGCTTTGGGAGACATTCAGGCCTTGGTGGAGAAATTGCCCCCACTAACAGAAGGGGGCAGCAAGTGGTTGAATGCAGTAGACAGCCT
This sequence comes from Garcialebias charrua, assembly GCA_038048925.1. Classification (NCBI taxonomy): domain Eukaryota; kingdom Metazoa; phylum Chordata; class Actinopteri; order Cyprinodontiformes; family Rivulidae; genus Garcialebias; species Garcialebias charrua. The sequence goes on along the minus strand of JBBPBX010075939.1, from coordinate 1,717 downwards.
CACTAAAGGTATTACATTGGCAGTAGGAGATGTGAGCGCTTTGCTGGGAAGATGTGTAACATCCACTAGGATGGATGAATTGGAACGGGCAGTAGGGTGGAATCGCGTAGTTCTCGACTCAGAGCCCATGACAAATCACTTACACAGATTTGCAGGGGCTCTTAGAGAAGCTTACCCGCTCCCCGAAGGGTCAGGGGTGCCTAAGTTTCATTGGAACCTGGACAGAACCTAACAGCTTACCTAGATCAGTGTAAGCAAGAATGGCATGATAGAACTCACTGTCACGGACAAGGTGCGGGACAGAGGTATTTCTTTAGACAAGCTATCCTTGATGGTGTTCCAGCAGCTGTCAGTAAAGCAATGAAAACAAATCCTGACCTTCCCACTGCAGACGCAGAGAAATGGGAATGTCACCTCATTCACCATCTGCAGGAAGCTGCAGATGAGGAAGTGAAAAGCTCAGCTGATATAAAAGATATGCAAACACAGCTGCTGAAGTTACAACTAAAGCAAGTTAGAGATGTGGTGCAATCAAAGAAAGAGTCCAAACAGATGGTCGCTGGTGGGGAAGGTATGATTACCACCCCACAGTAGCACACAACACCCCAACCATATTATAATACATCATCTCAGGGTCCGGTTAGGGGACAGTGGAGGAGAGGAGGAAGGGCTCGGGGTAGAGGCTATGGTCGAGGTAACCTGCAGGGAAACAGGGCACAAGGTGTCTGTTACTTCTGTCAGAAACCTGGACACTGGGCACGAGACTGTTTTCACAAACAAGCACAGTCACAGAGGGAAGGGCGCCTCCACTCAGCTCCCAACTCACAGATGGCTCCAGCTGGCCAGCACCCGGCTCTACAAAGAGAGTGGACCCCAGGTTCAGGGTCCAACACTTCCTACCAGCAATGACACACCCCACAGAGAAACCAGTCCATAGGGGGAGGTGCAGACCCTATGATACGGATGAGTCATGAACAAGGACTTGTCCTTCTTAGTGGACACAGGTGCCACATACTCCACGTTGAATGACCTGGACTTTTCTGAACACGCCACATCTGACACTGTGTCAGTGGTAGGATTCTCTGGGGTGCAACAAAAACTGCCTTTAACTGAACCTCTCCTAATCACAGCAGGACCGCAGTCTTTGACTCATCCTTTTGTTCTGTCTAAGGATGTACCGGTAAACCTGCTGGGTAGAGACTTGTTGAAAAAGATGGGGGCAACCATTTTGTGCGAACCAACTGGGCTGAAGGTCACTCTGTCCAATGGGACTTGTTGGACTTGCTCACAATCCTCTTCTTCCCCAGCCTCACAATGTCTACTTAAACCAACGCAGGAGGAGGTCACTGACATCTATTGGGCCTTGATACGTCCTGAAACCACACAGCAACTTGGCATCTACTCTGCGTACCTGTCTTGGAAGCCTTGGCTTGATGCTCTGCAACCCTATGTTCTACCTCCAGACCCTTTACATCTGACACTCTTTTATGACCGTGACTCTGATGACTGTTTTAGAGAGCATTTCGCCTCTACCTTGCAAGATACTGTGTGTGAGTGGCTTTTGACCTCAGATAAGATCATTGTAGGACCCCAGGGGGTGGCTTCACATGTCACCCTATCACCATCTCAACTTGAATGGTATAGGATGTCATCTGAAGCAGCACCACATGTCTCACTTGCCTCTCACCTTCACACCAAGCGAAGGATTTAGGCAATG
>JBBPBX010075938.1:0-11212 GCA_038048925.1 Garcialebias charrua | reverse complement strand
TCAACCTTGCTCTCGACGGAGGCAGTCGCAACCCTTCCCTCTCCTGTCCTTCCCCCCCCTGCTGCTGGCAGCTCCTCAGCTAAGCACCTCGAACGCAAATTAAGATGGATTGGAGGTTTGGGCATTCGATTCTACAAACAAGATCTCTACAGAAGGAACGGCACAAGGGGAGCCTTTCCACCCTCACAGAGTGACGGAGGATACGCCATGGATTCCGCCATGGATTCCGTGGATTCCTGGGAGTGCTCTGTGGAGGTGAAGAATCTTGGATTATATTGGATTATGATGGCAGCGCTTTGCTTTTTGGCGTTTGTGGAGCACTGGTCTATCGCAAAAGAGGGAGACTTCAGCAGGACTTAATGCCTGGAGCACCCGACGTCTGGTCTGCGCCGTGACCTCGAGAAATCAGCTGTTTGTGAGCTTATCCAGAGGGTGAACAGATCACCCACGGATTGGGACTCTGGACGCTGTGGTCAACATCAGAAATCAGCTGTTTGCGAGCTTATCCAGAGGGTGAACAGATCACCCTCGGATTGGGACTCTGGACGCTGTGGTCAACATCTGAGGTCAGAGCTTGGATCAGTGGAAAAAGTCCCGAATTGGATCACTTTGGAACAGAATCGCCCTTACAGACTGAAGGCTGCAGAAATTACAATGTGTGCCTGATGTGAAAATATTTGTCAATTCTTATCTGACTCCCTTGGAAACAGCCTTGGGAAAGGCTGGATATCTAATTTCTCCTGAGATGTGCTTACTGTGGACAAAATAGCTGCTGTCTTGTCTTGTCTGCTACCCCCCCGGAGAACTTTTCTATGAGCGTTATCGGAGGCATCCGGAATGTATCATGGACAAATCCTCCCTGCCTCAGTCTCAACATGCAACATGTAACTGTCTAAATGTGCTTATGGTATGGTTTTTACTGTGTCATGCAGTGTCTTGCAGACAAAATGTGATACTTTTTTTTAAATACCAATGCTGTAACCCCCATGGTTCTTTCCCTTTTTTCATACCTTTGACATTCATCCCGAGATGGATGAGAGAGGCCGCGCTGAAGAACATGTCATGTGTTTTGAATAAGCAGCAGCTTTACATACTCAACCCCTCTTCTGGATGACTGTGCACACATAATCACGTTGTATTGGTGAAAACTGGTGCAATGTTAATAAAAACTCTTGAATCTTGAACAGTTAACGAGAAGTTGTGATGGGAGGTTAGATGATTGGGGGGTGCCTGAGAGGGATTTGGCATAGGCTGGGGCAAACCGCTTCCCCATCGCCATACCCTTAATTTGCAGGAAAAATTGATAGTTGAACTGGAAGTCATTTCGTTTTAAATTGATCTCCAAGAGTTGAAGGAGTTCTCTGTCAGGTCTTTTAATGTCCGGGTGTTTAAAGAATATATTTTTTATAGCATTCATGACCTCACTGATATTAATATTGGTATATAGCCTAAGTTGTCAACATCCATTGTAAACAAGATAAGATTTGTCTGGTAGGGTTATAGGTTTAATTTTGTTCTATAAAGTCATATGTATCTTTTAAATAGCTGCTGTGTAACATTGACAAAGGATACAAAAAGTAGTCAATAAATTCTGCTGTGCGGTATGACTCACTTGACCAATCTGAGACTATCGGTCTACCAGGAGGAATCTCATGGGGTTTACTCCATTTAGAAGGGTCCTTATGTACTTTTGGTAGGAAATAAAACTTTCTCATTCTTGGTTCTGAGGAGCCTAAAAGGTAGTTTTTTTGTTTAGCATTGATGAATGTCTTTGTGTATAAATCATTAGTAATTTTAACAATCGGAATGGTTTCTTTGTAGATTGGTTTGTCTATTTTTTTTTTGTAATAAGTAGTATTGAACAGTTGTCTATTTGCCTAAAACACGTATTGTTCTCGGTCCATGATTACAATTGAGCTCCCTTTATCTGCTGGTTTTATGACAATATTTTTATTCTCAGTTCCCGGAGGGCCTTGTTTTCTGCTATGCTTAAAGCGTCACTGACATAATTTTTTTACTATGCATAAAATTGCTAAAAATATATATCTTTTATCATAGAAATATGTTCGTTTTTGCAAATAAAATGATAAATCAATTCAATTTTGCTTTAAAAGTGATTTTAAACTTTGCGCCATGTTTATTCATGGTAAATCCGATTACACGCGAATGCACCATCTGTGACGTAAAATCGGGCAGAGCTCTGGGCTTGTCAGTGCGTGAGCAGCTCGACCTGAAGGTAAGTCTGATACAGCATCAGACCTAAATTAGATCCTGCTGTTTCTTGTTCCATCATCCAAACTATTTTCTGCTTTCCAAACTGAAGACAAATAGCTCAAATCTTCACAGATTGCTAAATTCGTAGTGTTTTAAATTGTCCGCTATTAGAGACCAGAGCCCTCAGCCCGATTTTACGTAACAGATGGTGTATTCGCGTGTAATCGGATTTCCAACGAATAAACACGGCGCAAAGTTTAAAATCACTTTTAAAGCAAAATTAAATTGATTTATCATTTTGTTTGCAAAAACAAACACATTTAAATGATAAAAGATATATATTTTGAGCAATTTTATGAATAGTAAAAAAATCATGTCAGTGACCTTTAAATTAGGTTTTGTTTTGCCAATTCTAAAATGTTTTGTCAAAATATTCCAGGTCATTGTGGATTAATGTTCCGACCTCTGGAGGAAGTGAATTATTATGAGGTGTCCAGTTGGATTCAGGCATACATTTGTTAGAAATAATATTGCTGGGAGCCCTAGTGACATTATCCTTGTAGTAAATTGCTAATTTGATCCTTCTGTGATACCCCTGGAGGTCAAACCTGGTCTGAAACATCTTTTTTTGTGTGATCTGTCTTAACCTGGGTGGGGATGAAAGTAAGACCTTTATTTAACAGAGCTTTGTGCCTCACTCAAAGTAAAGTTCTTTGCTAAATTGTAAATGTTTTAGTTTACAAAATCACCTTTTCTGCGCCCCACCTCTATAGGGGTTTTGGGGCCATTTAGTTTAACCAATTACACCAAAGGGCCAACATGTAGTCGGCTGTATATTTTGACCAGTGAATTAGGTCTTTAATTACCTTAAAATCATGATCATCGAGAGGAGGAATACATCCGTCAAGTCGGGAGATGTACCCATTCAGGTGGTTCAACATAATCCTCTCTCTCAGGGGTAGTTGTTTGGAAAAGTTAATTATAGGTACAAAGATTTCAGCATTAGGACACCTAGCCTTAGCTAATTTGAGAGTCATTTTGATTTCACTAATCAGAGAATCCTTGTCGCTCTGTGATTTATTATTAATGCCCAGAGAGATAATCATGCGTTCAACCTTTGTCATAATATTTGCTTTTTGGAAGAGACTGGCCAAGTGTCTCCACTTTGCGCCAGGAAAACTGTGCACCTCTAGGTCAGGGAGGTTTTCAACTGTAAGCTTTCGTACATTAGAGTCACCCAGGATGACACACTTTGTATCTAATTTAATAGACCAACCATGTGGCTTATTAAATGATCTCTGGTGTTGGAGAGATAAGGATTTTACCTGGGCCTGAGGAGGGGCAGTACTGGTTGTAGAAATGTTTTTATGACATGAGGAGACAACCGTCTGCTTTTTAAAGAGGATTCCTCTCTGTGTGCTGGCCTTCAGTCTATGTTGAAGAGTAATTCTCTTGGACCTAAGGGTGTTGGGTGGGTTCTCAAGGACAGATGGTTGTGGTGATGAAGAAGATGGAGCAGGCTGTCCAACTCCTGCTGTATAAGGTCATCTATGCAGATTAGGTCCTCTCCAGTCGTGGCCAGTGTTTGCATCTGTGGAGAAGTGGAGGGTGGAGCCTCTGACGTCATCCGTTTAGCAGCGTTGGTGTTGGTCGACTTGTGAACGGAGTCCCTCACTCGTTGGGAAGCGGGGCCCATGATGGCTGCAGGTCACGGTGAGGATGTGTGTTCAGTCCGTCGTCTCCAGCTACCGATCCTGAAGGGGACCATGAGGATTTGATGGGATCCGTCGTGGTTGTAAAAATGTTGAGTGACAAGGATGAATAAGATCAGGAATGAGATCATCAGAGGTACAGCACAGGTTGATGAGATGGAGCTGAGGAGTCTCTAGACACATTCCAGGGGCCCTAATGGACCGGATCATGGAAACATGGCAGAAAACAGATGGCCTTTTAACACAAACTAGATTTTAAATGTACAATATTTTTCCATTTTGATTCTTGTAAACAATGTAATCAACGTTCTGTTGGATAAACTGGACTTATCAGAACAAGGACCTGATGAGGTGGTTCTGGAAGCAGTAGTCCAGCATCCCTGATAGCAGCCGTTCTCCACTGACACCATGCTCTGACCAACATGTTTAATAGAAAACAGAAAGCTTTTATCTGCACAAGTAAGCAGCTGGAACAAAAAAGTCCACGTTCAGGTTGTGCTCATCATCTTCATCATTTCTTCTTCCTGACCAGAGTCCAGCCCTCCACTTCGTCCTGAGCTGGATGAACATTTGTTCTGTTCCCTGATGGGTTGGACTCTTCGCACTCCATCACCTAGAAATGCAGATTTAAAATGGTTGCCATGGTAACAGATCATTTACATGAACTGCTAAAGGTTTTCAGTTTACGTTTATTAGAAGTAATAATAACCAACAGCTACGTGATCCAGGTAAGGCATACCTGAGTTTCACCGTCACTCTCCTCGTCAGACTGTGTGGGTGGAGCCATGACCTTTGCCCTTTGTGACTTGTTGTGTGTCAGTGTGTTGATGGTGTGTTGAATCTGCTGCAGCGCCCCCTGCTTCCACTGAGAAAACAGCTGCAGTAGATGAAGTGATACCTGCACACAAACAAATGGGCCACAGCCGGTGACTAAAGGGCCACGGCTCCTGACCACGGGTCAAAGCTCGTCATCGCAGTTCAGAGCCCCTGACTAATGGGGTCACAACAGGTCACAGCTAGGCCTGTCGCAGTAAACAATACATCAATTAATCGCATGATAAATTAAAATTATCAACCTCATTTTCATTTATCAGCTTTTTCGTATCTTTGTTTCTTTCTTTCTACTGAAGACACGGCTCAACTCGGGTGTTCTTCACTGATCCCTCCCTTTGTCTTCTCTCTTTAAAATCCATTTTAACTATCCATAATCGCGTTTCTGGATCGTTAAAAGCATCTAAGCTGAAAAGCTAAGCTACGAGCTAAGCTAACAGGCCGACCACAGGAAAAAAACTGTCTTTTCAAAACTCCAAAATGCATGGTTGAAACCAGTACTTTTGTGTAAGAAGTTGTTTTTCTCTGCAAAAAGAAGCTGAGAACCTGTTAACTGATTTTTTTAAAAAGCTTTTTGTGAAAAATGCTATGCTAGAGAGCTCAAAACAACAAGCGTCCACTAGGGCTGGGCGATATGGAAAAAAATCAAATATCACGATATGGACTTTTTATATCACGATAACGATATATATCACGATATAAAAAAACCTTTGGTCCAAATTTTTCCTGTACACACACACACACACATCGTGTTGTATATATACAACACAATGTGTGTGTGTGTACTGGAAAATTTTGGACCAAAGTTTTTATTTTATTTTTTATTTTATTTTACTACAGATAGTTACAATTATAAGAATGTGAACAAAAAGAACAAGGAAATTTGGACCAAAGTAGAAACTTTGGTCCAACTTTGGACCTACTTTGGTCCAAATTTTTCCTGCAGGTGGCGGTAAAACAACGGCTGCTAATAAAACCCACGAAGAAGAAATCCGCTCTGACTGGAATCTGGAGTAAACAAGGCAAAGAAACAGAAAAGAGAAAACGTTGCGTTTGATTCCGGTTCTGTTGTGTCTCTGGTCTGTTTTGTATTGGTTAACTGGACCCGAGTTCGGACTCGGTTGAACTTCGTGTCCTCTGGACCCATTTTGTCTCCGAGTTTCAGCGGAGCTAAATAATGGAAGCTAACAAGGTGAGCTTCCCCTCTTTTTGGTAAAAGTTCTTCTTGGGCTGCCTGTGCAGCTGTTTCTCCATGTTGTGACACCGGCTTCATGCCGGCTACGTCTCTGTTGAACTCGAGTTTAACAACGTAAAACATGTGTCGCAAACCCGCGCGTGCGTCAAACATAAAGCAGCGCCGTCATCTCGCAAAACCACAATATGAAGCTTCTTTGCGACCGTTATTTTTTTATTCTTATTTATCACGATAGAGACGATAGAAGGAAAGTAGCACGATAGACACGTTTCTATCGTCCCCACGATATATATCGTCATATCGCACAGCCCTAGCGTCCACCATGTAAGCCCATGTCACGTCAAAGGACCTCCCTCCGATTTTTCTTAAAGAGACAAGCTGCTCAACTATCCAACCTTTGGTTCAAACAGTCTTATACTGCAAAAAGGTGGTCAAAAAAGGTAATACAAGTCAAACAAATTATTATTTTTTCCCTAAAATTTGACAAATTGTTAAATTTAAAACAATATTATCTTTTATTACCCTGATGCATGCTCAATAATCCAGGTAGAAAAATCAAAAAAAAAAAAAGCTAAGTCTGGTCCTCTGGACATTCAAAAAAACAAAACAAAGCAAAAAAATTGTAGAAACGTTTCGTCTTTCATCCGAAAGACTTCTTCAGTCTGAGAAGCTGTATTCAGCTCAGTCTTATAAATAGCACCCTCTCACAATGGATCAACCAGTTTGCTGATGACAGCCAAAACCAGCTGCTCACATGATCAAGGAGGACCATCAGCCTAACGATGGATCGTTAGCACCCTGATGGTTGTTTGCTATTCACAGAGGGCTGAGTGATACTAGCAATAACAGCATTGTAAGAGGGGGACAGTTGAACCCGGAGGCCTCCACCTCTGTTTAATGATGGAGGGAAGCAATTTATGGTAAAAAAGAAAAAAACATCTCTTAACAGAGGAGGAGGTCTCAGATTTCGGGCGGCTGTGGTGTAGTGGTAATGGCAGTCGTCCCCCGATCGGAAGGTTGGAGGTTCGAATCCCGGTTCCTCACACCATGTGTCGTTGTTGTCGTGTTATTAAATTATACACGTGAGTTCGGCTGCTAGCTTAACGTGGCTTTATTCTTCAACGCCATGAACACGAAACCTAACACGCTCCTGTCCCTGTCTGATGACGTCACACTCGTGCGTCCCTGTATTAAATATACAGTTACACCTCATCTCCCCTTTCTAGAATCAATGGGTAGACTGCCATTGATCCTGCAGAACCTTAGGGGATTATTCTGCCCCTGTGGCTGGAAGGTCTGCTCCTATCTTTACCTCAAACCATGCTCACACATACAACAGACACACATCAATTACTCTTAGCTTAGAACACTAGATTTTCAATAGAATGTCAGAAAATAAAGTCTATGCTGTCTGTACTAACTCTAAACTCTGAGGCATGCACATTTACATTTAAACAGTGCAAAAAACCAATAATGAACACAGCATATTCATTTAAAGTAACAAACTCTTTTTTTTTTAAACTTTGAGTCCTGCACACTCTGCAAAATTTACAAGTCTAATCTGGTTGGTTTTACCACCGCTCTCCCAGACCTGGTTCTGAAAGGAGTGGATGGTGGTTCTGGAACCTTCAGATGTGGTGATGCTGCAGGTGATGCTGCAGCAGGTTGTTTTGGACTCCCCAGATTATGTTCAGCTGCACTGCAGGTGCTCTGCTCCAGCAAAGGCTGCATGGCCACAAGATGACGCCGGTTTCTCCTTATAATCCCGTGGGATCCCTCCACCAGATATGAGCGGGGTGTCGTGTGACTTCCAATGACAGTACCCGCTGCCTTTTGGTCTGCCACCCACACATTCTGTCCAGCTGCCAGTCTGTTAAGATTCTGTGCCCGGTGTCGCTGATCATAACGTCGAGCATCTTTTCTCCTTCTCTCCTCTTCCTTCTGTGAAACAGCATCTCCATCAGGAAGAGCAGGATTTAGCAATGAGAACGGTGTTGTCATCAGGGGCTCCCTGTGGTTCTGTCTCTCCTGGCAGCATGCCCTGCAGTTAAGAACCCAGTCGTTCAGCTGCTGGCTGAGGCCTGGCCACCACACGGACTGCCGTGCCCGCTCCCGGCATTTTACCACACCTTGATGTCCTTCATGCAGTTTTGCAAGAACATCATTTCTCATTGTAGAGGGAATAATGAGTCTTTGTCCCTTTAGCAGTAGACCATCTTGAACTGTAATGAAGGATCGTTCAGCCCAGTATGACTTTAGTGCTGGTTCTTTATTGATGCTTGTGGGCCAGCCTTCTTCGCACAGCTGCATCACACGCGCACACACATTAGCTATGTTTACATGGACATAAGTAATCGGATCAAACGGCCGATCGGATCAAAAGTCCGTCATGTAAACACCCCGGTCGGGTTATTTTTTGTGTATTCGGCGTGATCCGACCTAATTTGCGATCCGTTCGAAACGGGTGGTTTACGCCGATCCGTAGCCCGATGTGTGCGCATGTAAACACATGATCTGTTCCTTTTACCGGACTGTGGGAAACTGTCCTGACTGCGCATGTGCGCTGCGCGCACCCCCATCCCTCCCTCCCTCTCCCCCCTCGTGTTTCCTCCTCCGCCTGGCTAGTGGGTAGATGCTAACGCTAACGCATGGTGGGGAAGCAAAACTGGTCGGTGAGCGATGCAACATTTGTAATGGAAACGTTAAAATAGCTCAAAACTATCGAACGCCTTGACCGAACGTGTAGTTATTTAAACAAGTACATGAAAAGCTGGAAGAAGCTGGAGATCGCTGGAAGTGCTTAAAGCTAAGTGCTACAAAGCTAAAAACAAAAACGGGACAAGTGGCTATGACCCCACCACTTTTTCATTTTACGTGTTGATGAACTGATGAGATCTGTCACTTCCATCACAGCAGGCAGCGGTGTGGATCTAGGTGATGAGGAGGAGAGGAATCTGAGGAGAGGAAGCTAACCAGGAGCAAAGCATCCTTTCTGGTAAGTTAGACTCTTCAAAACACATTAACCCTCTGTACTGTATTACCTGGAGTAATTAGAAACAACAAATATGTTAAAAAAATGTAATTATAATAAGAAATAAGAGTAGCTGTAGGGCTTGCATAGAACTATAGTATACTGTATTGTACATTAAAACTCCAACTAACCACATAATTAACCTAACAACTTTCAACATATCAGAGGTCCAGTTAAACTTTATTTTGTTTGTTTTTCAGATGATGAGTCCAGCTTTGAAGAGGCAGCTGGCAGCAGCACACAACAGACAGTGGCACGTGATGGTGGCAGGTGATGGTGGCACGTGGCAGGTGATGGTGGCAGGTGATGGTGGCAGGTGATGGTGGCAGGTGATGGTGGCAGGTGGTGGTGGGTGGCAGGTGATGGTGGCAGGTGATGGTGGCAGGTGATGGTGGCAGGTGATGGTGGCAGGTGATGGTGGCAGGTGATGGTGACAGGTGATGGTGGCAGGTGATGGTGGCAGGTGATGGTGGCAGGTGATGGTGGCAGGTGATGGTGGCAGGTGATGGTGGCAGGTGATGGTGGCAGGTGATGGTGGCAGGTGATGGTGGCAGGTGATGGTGGCAGGTGATGGTGGCAGGTGATGGTGGCAGGTGATGGTGGCAGGTGATGGTGGCAGGTGATGGTGGCAGGTGATGGTGGCAGGTGATGGTGGCAGGTGATGGTGGCAGGTGATGGTGGCAGGTGATGGTGGCAGGTGATGGTGGCAGGTGATGGTGGCAGGTGATGGTGGCAGGTGATGGTGGCAGGTGATGGTGGCAGGTGATGGTGGCAGGTGATGGTGGCAGGTGATGGTGGCAGGTGATGGTGGCAGGTGATGGTGACAGGTGATGGTGGCAGGTGATGGTGATGGCAGGTGATGGTGGCAGGTGATGGTGGCAGGTGATGGTGGCAGGTGATGGTGGCAGGTGATGGTGGCAGGTGATGGTGACAGGTGATGGTGGCAGGTGATGGTGGCAGGTGATGGTGGCAGGTGATGGTGGCAGGTGATGGTGGCAGGTGATGGTGGCAGGTGATGGTGGCAGGTGATGGTGGCAGGTGATGGTGGCAGGTGATGGTGGCAGGTGATGGTGGCAGGTGATGGTGGCAGGTGATGGTGGCAGGTGATGGTGGCAGGTGATGGTGGCAGGTGATGGTGGCAGGTGATGGTGGCAGGTGATGGTGGCAGGTGATGGTGGCAGGTGATGGTGGCAGGTGATGGTGGCAGGTGATGGTGGCAGGTGATGGTGGCAGGTGATGGTGGCAGGTGATGGTGGCAGGTGATGGTGGCAGGTGATGGTGGCAGGTGATGGTGGCAGGTGATGGTGGCAGGTGATGGTGGCAGGTGATGGTGGCAGGTGATGGTGGCAGGTGATGGTGGCAGGTGATGGTGGCAGGTGATGGTGGCAGGTGATGGTGGCAGGTGATGGTGGCAGGTGATGGTGGCAGGTGATGGTGGCAGGTGATGGTGGCAGGTGATGGTGGCAGGTGATGGTGGCAGGTGATGGTGGCAGGTGATGGTGGCAGGTGATGGTGGCAGGTGATGGTGGCAGGTGATGGTGGCAGGATGGTGGCAGGTGATGGTGGCAGGTGATGGTGGCAGGTGATGGTGGCAGGTGATGGTGGCAGGTGATGGTGGCAGGTGATGGTGGCAGGTGATGGTGGCAGGTGATGGTGGCAGGTGATGGTGGCAGGTGATGGTGGCAGGTGATGGTGGCAGGTGATGGTGGCAGGTGATGGTGGCAGGTGATGGTGGCAGGTGATGGTGGCAGGTGATGGTGGCAGGTGATGGTGGCAGGTGATGGTGGCAGGTGATGGTGGCAGGTGATGGTGGCAGGTGATGGTGGCAGGTGATGGTGGCAGGTGATGGTGGCAGGTGATGGTGGCAGGTGATGGTGGCAGGTGATGGTGGCAGGTGATGGTGGCAGGTGATGGTGGCAGGTGATGGTGGCAGGTGATGGTGGCAGGTGATGGTGGCAGGTGATGGTGGCAGGTGATGGTGGCAGGTGATGGTGGCAGGTGATGGTGGCAGGTGATGGTGGCAGGTGATGGTGGCAGGTGATGGTGGCAGGTGATGGTGGCAGGTGATGGTGGCAGGTGATGGTGGCAGGTGATGGTGGCAGGTGATGGTGGCAGGTGATGGTGGCAGGTGATGGTGGCAGGTGATGGTGGCAGGTGGCAGGTGATGGTGGCAGGTGATGGTGGCAGGTGATGGTGGCAGGTGATGGTGGCAGGTGATGGTGGTGGCAG
>JBBPBX010075937.1:0-13372 GCA_038048925.1 Garcialebias charrua | reverse complement strand
TATATTTTTTACAGTAAGAATTATCTGAATATGTTATTTTATAAAAAGTTTATTTTCATCCTCTTTACATCTGTTGGAGTATTTGTTGGAGTGATTTCTCAGATATCACTTTGGACGTTTTGAGTCTGACACGTTTGATTTGGACCGGGACAGTTCTAGTTCAGGTTTGTTCCTGAAAAAGTAAAATGCAAATGATGCTCTGAAAGTCAAACATCTTTTTAACACAATGCTTAAAACCACAATGCAAAGCACAATGGGGAAGAACATGCTAAACAAACACAATGGGGAAGAACAAGCTGTCTGTCAGTTTTTACACATCAACTTTTAACAAGGGAAGTTGTTTTTGCTCTTCTGTCCATCAGATATAACTCACACCGCAACTTATTTAAGATAAGTTTTTCTGACGGTTTTAATTTGATAAGACCAGTCAGGTGAGTATTTTGCCACTTTTAAAAAAAACATTTTTTTTTATACCACAAACTGTTTTTGTCTGAAGCAGTAATTGTTTTCCTCTAGTCTCCAGGGTGAGAGATGAAGAGTGTGAGTTTGATGGCAGCTCTGTCTGTGCTGACAGTCAACATGTTCCTGAGCCTCTTCTTCCCTGCAGATGTTTCAGGTTTGTTCTCGCTCATGTGGAGACGTCACACGAATCTTTTCTGAAAGATTTCATCCTGATCTTGTCTAAAGGCTCCACATGTAACACGCTGCAGCTGAGCTGGAGTTTGTGGATCAGGAAGTTTGTCTGCAGGCAGATTTTCTCCACATTTTGTTCACCATCAGTCTCATTTCACAGGTGATGTGGCTGATTGTGGTGGGGTACAAATAGCCCTTAATATCACAACACCAGGGATGATGGAAGCTCTGAGTGGATCTTGTTTGCTAATCCCATGTAGATATAACACAACAGATCAAAGATATGAGAGCAACAAAACAATCTATGGAGTTTGGAAGAAAAATTGGTGGACCCCTGAAACAAACAACATTTTTCACAGTGATGGATCAGTTAACATCTACAAATTGAACATCACTGGAAACCTGAAGGACAAAGACTGCACCACTCTGTTTCCTGATTTAAACACAAGTTATTCAGGCAAATACTTCTTCAGAATTGAGAACGGACTTTTCAAGGGTTCAGCTTGTGCTGATTTTCTTCAAATATCAGTTAACGGTAAGAATTTTCTCAACTCTCCATAAAACTCGTTACAGCTTCACCAACATTTAGACACAAACATCAACTGTTCTAAAGATGATCGTTATCGTACAATAATTAGAACGTTTGTGTGTGTACTGAATTTTAATTTAACATCAGAAACGGAAAAGTCTGTGTTCTTTACATGTACACGTGAATTTTTTTAAGCCACTCCCCGTTCTCAAAAGTAATTATTCTAACTATTTATCAGATAAACTTTTAAGATGTTTTGAACTGACCTAACTCTTGGAGATGTAATCTGATAAATTTTCCTTTCTAATAAAAATGATCATTTCTGTTGTAGTTAAGTTTTTTTAAGAATCAAACAAATAGTTGTCCTGACTAATTGGTAATTTTTCTATTTAAGAAGTAATTACATTGAGTTAGTTCCATAGGTTTTTGGTAATTCATCTAAAATGATGGAGACAGCATCACATGTTCTGTCAGATATCCTGTAGACGGAGGGAAAACAGTTTACTACACTTCACTGTTACACCTCTGATGGAGCGGTAGGAAACTAAATCAGGAAATAATTTACTTTTCAATGAAAAAAATAATAATTCTGCGATTTAAGACTGATGGACCTGACATCATAATCAGACAATCAGACAATTTTTTAAGCTATAACATAAAAGATTGTTATGATTTACCGGCGTGTACTTTTATGCCCAGTGTACTTTAATGTTGGATGAACTGGTGACCTGTCTGGTGTGTATCTTACCTGTCACCTGTTCAGTCTAGCCTAAGTGAACAGGATTAAGTAGGAACAGGACATGAATGAATGAAACAGTTTGACAAGTTGTATTTAATCTGTTCTGCTGTCTACATGTTTGCTGTGAAATCCCAGATTCTGCCTGGAGTCCCAGCATTAAAGTCTCAGGTGATCTGAATAATCTGAAGGAGGCGGAGTCTGTCTCCATCACCTGCTCATCTCAGACTCCCTGTCCAGACTCACCTCCTGAACTCACCTGGAGTCTCCAACAAGACTCTCAGAGAACAGAGAAGAACCCAGATGGAACGTTTACAACTAAAATCCAGAAGAACATCACTCTGTCAGACAAACATGATGGAGACAACATCACATGTTCTGTCAGATATCCTGTGGATGGAGGGAAACGTAAGAAGACAGCAGAAACAAATCTGACTCTCAGTGTTTCCTGTAAGTGATCCTGTCGACCCGTCACGGTTCAGATGGTTCTGATGAATGAAGTTAATGTGTGACCTGTTCTCCTCAGATGCTCCTAAAGACACCTCAGCATCCATCAGTCCATCAGGTGTGGTGTCAGCAGGTAGCTGGGTGGAGCTGAGCTGCTCCAGCAGAGCCAAGCCTCCTGTCAGAACCTTCACCTGGTTCAGGGTCTGTAGAGATGGACCTGTGAAAGTTTCTGTGGGTCAGGTTTACAGCTTCAATGCCTCTGTTGATGGACAGTTTTACTGTGTGGCCACAAATGATCTGGGTAATGGCTCATCATCAGTGTTCTTTCTTGATGTTGCAGGTAAAGTTTTTGTTTCTTCTGGTTTCTGTGTCTTTAAAGATTTGCGTTTTTAGTGCAATGTTTGGTGCAGTTTTTTTTCCAAAGGTGAACAACGTAGGCTACAAATGTCCCTTCACAAAGATAGACAACATCATGTCTAGCTTTTTCCCCCACAGAAAACCTAGCTGTTATTTTAATTGTCTTTGTTATTTGTGTCTGATGTGAAATGCCAGGTAGTTCCAGAATTGAAGTCTCAAGTGATCTGAAGGATCTGAAGGAGGCGGAGTCTGTCTCCATCACCTGCTCAGCTCGAAGTCCCTGTTCAAACCCGTCTCCTGAACTCACCTGGAGTCTCCAACAAGATTCTCGGATAACAGAGAAGAACCCAGATGGAACATTTACAACTAAAATCCAGAAGAACATCACTCTGTCAGACAAACATGATGGAGACAACATCACATGTTCTGTCAGATATCCTGTGGATGGAGGGAAACGTAACAAGACAGCAGAAACAAATCTGACTCTCAGTGTTTCCTGTAAGTAGGGTTTGAATGAGTACATAATTTTTAAACCCGACATTAACATAAAAAAAACTTGAGTAGTCGATGACGTCATAGGATCTTAAGATGCAAAATAAATAAATAAATAAAAATGGCATAAAAACGTCATTATTTACCAAAAAAAGACCAACAAAACATTGGGAGCATATATTATGCTCCTATCATTTATCATACTGCAGATAAGTCACAGGAAAAACAAAACTATTTATTTATTATTGAGCTGCAAAAGTTAATGAAATGTTCGGCACGTCAAAAACGAAACTAAAAACAGTGGGGCAGTTGGACCCGGTGTGACCTGCAATGCAACACCGCCCCCTACTGTCACAATATACGGTGGTCACATAGCTCCAAAAAGGAAGTTGGGGAGTGGATGTGTTATGTCTTTCCCATAATGCTTAGCGGTATGTTAGTGTTCTGGCCACACCATGAGTGAGATGGACATCTGTGATATAGACCTGCCTCTTGTGTGTTATTAAAGCTTGACTGTTTCCAGTTGCTCAGCTCAAAGTGGCTTGGTTGGGTTTAACCCACAATAGGGTTCTCCACGTGCTACAAGCTGGGAGTTGATTTAGTGGTGTAACTGTGTTGTAATGACGTCACTACGAGTACTCGACGTGAAATTAAAAACCTTGATAGAAGTCCTAGGACTCAATCTGTCAAGTACTCTGTTAAAGCCCTACCTGTAAGTGATCCTGATGACCCGTCACCGTTCAGATGGTTCTGATGAATGAAGTTAATGTGTGACCTGTTCTCCTCAGATGCTCCTAAAGACACCTCAGCATCCATCAGTCCATCAGGTGTGGTGTCAGCAGGTAGCTGGGTGGAGCTGAGCTGCTCCAGCAGAGCCAAGCCTCCTGTGAGAAACTTCACCTGGTTCAGGAACACCTCAGAGGAATTCATCAGAGTTTCTGTGGGTCAGGTTTACAGCTTCAACGTCTCTGAGGGAGGAGAGTTTTACTGTGTGGCTCTGAATGATCTGGGTAATATGACATCATCAGTGATCAGTCTCAATCTTGAAGGTAAATTGTTTCCTGCTTTGACTTTAGGAGCCGCCACTGTTCGGCTGTGAATACTTACATCTTATTTCTTGCTAGTTGATCCGCTGAATGAGCTTCTCTGGGTGGTAATTCTAGTAGGAATCATCATGCTCATCGTCCTGGCTGTTCTTATTTGGTAAGTAACAGAAATTAAAGCTTTGAAATCACAGAGAAGATCCAGAACCTCAGATCAAAATCAAATCTGAGGTTTTCCAGGTACAGTATGTGTTTTTTATCGATCTTCTATTGTTTGCTTTACATCAGTGTTTGCCTTTTATCTGATGTCTTACAGGTACTTTAAGTCCAAACGTCAAGCTCCACAGCAGACTTGGGTAGGTAAAGGTTGAACAGTGATTCAATCTGTAGATCTGTGTCAGCGTCAAGACGAAAATGAGAATTTTATTTTATTTTTCGCTCACAGAATCAAACAGAGGAGAAGGTTGTCACTCAAAACGTAGCTGATAAAACAGATGAACTCCATTATGGAGAAGTGAAGTTCATCAAGAACAGCAACAACGTGCCCTCCATCTCAGTGAAGGACAGGGAACATGTGGAGACGGAGTACGATGTGGTCAAAGTGTCCAAACCAGAAAACAGTCCAACACAGGCTGCAGACAGTCCAGAGGATCTCTACACTCAAGTGAAGAAAACCTAACTCCTGTTTTGTGATTTTTCACTTTTTGCTTCAAGAAGATGGTTGCTCGTCTTACAACAGAGACTATTTAAACACTCCTTGTCAACTGTGACATGATGTTACTGTTTCATATGATCACAACTGTCTGCATCTCCTTCGCTATGGTATTGCCTCATTTTGTTTCAGATGGGTCGTCTTTGGCAACTTTAGAGTAGTTTCCCAAATTTACTTTCCTAACATTTAACAGAGAAGTTCTTCAGATGGTTTGTTGCATCTCTGCTGGTTCTGCTGGTTCTCTTTTATCCGTTCTTGTTGCTCCTGTGGAATCTGTTGGTAAGCAGTTCAGACATTTATTTATTCTTGATCAAGCTCATTGGTTTGTTGCCACACCACATTTTTGATTTGAGCTACATTATAAATGACAATACATAGATTTAGACCAGTTTTAATTGAATATGATTTATTATTTATCATCAGGATTAGTTTTTAGTGGTTAAATTTGTTGTTCCACAGTAAGAAGAGTGCATCCAACCGCCCGCCTTGGAGATTTCTGCGAATAGATTTTATTTTATTTTTCTTTACAGTAAAAAGTATCTGAATGCTTCATTTTATTTTACTTTTTGTTGTTGACTTTGCTCAGACGTATGTTTAAGATCAGGCCATTGAAGTTCAGAAGAACGTCTTCATAAACTTCAGCTGTTTTTCGTTGGGATCTTACGGAGCCACGGAGGGGACATGGGGAATTTTTTTTTTACTTTTGCGTTCCCTCGCAGTACTGTACTGTATGTAGTGTTACCTCACAGACAACAAGGTTCCTCCCTCAAAGAAACTGGTCCAGATGACATGAATTAATGGAGTTTTGTTTTGAAATCAGCCTTAAATATAAGGATATCCAGTGTGTGCTGCAGTGGTAAAATTAGTTTTAAGTTGGATATTTCATGTTCATGCTCAGTGGATTCAGGGCTTCCTCATTCGAGCTGACGACGCAGACAGTCTGATTTCAGTCAGCTGTTCAGTCTGCCTCTCCTCCGAGGAGCGATGGTTCTCTTATGGACGTCAACAAATTACCAGGCTAATGAGCTTGGTCTGAACACCGTTATAATATTTTAGATATATTTCCAGAGTATTTGTCAAAGCAGCAGCATGTATCATAAGTTTTCTCAGTATATTTCTGCATGGTAACAAATCATGAATTTTCTCACCATTTAAAAAAGAACAAAGTGGCACTGGTGTTTCAAAAGTACTGTAGAGGAGGCGCACTCTCCAATACATTGATGAATGAACTAGGCAGGTGCGTTAATGGAGAGGACGCTGGCGTGATGTTCGCCGCTTCTCCACGCTGAAAAGTTGTTTTACTGTTGCTATTTTTAATTTTTGGACGTTTATCTGGACTTTTGTTCAGTGGTTTTTTAATTTTTTATCAAGGACTTTACGGACAGCTTGGTTAGTACTTCCTAACCGGAATATTGGGCTGTCTGTCTCCTGTCAAACTCCAGCACAAACCTTGCACAAACTTTGCTTGGAGAACTACGTGGCTGCAGTTTTTTGTTTTGCTTACCTGCTGCTTCTGTCAACCTCCTGTGTGGTCTGGACCGTTCTGGACTTTCTCCTGTGGTCCTCTTCGAGTCATGCTCATTCAAGTTACATCTCACTGCTTCTTGGTTATTTCTCTCGGAGCCGTGGGTCTGCTGTTAGCGGCTAGCTCTGTGCTAGCTTCCCCCGGTTTGGCTGGCGTGATGTTGACCTACTCCGCTTCGCAGCTGCTTGGACTTAACAACTGCTCCATTCCATCTTCTGTTTCCATCATCAAACAACTGGGACTTCTGCGTAGACCTCGTTACATCCATAGAGGCTCTCGAAAGAAATCTGTTTATTCTCGCTCTGAATTGATTCCGTCCGGGAGACGTGTCGCACCTCAACTACGTCATCAGAACGCTGCGTCTGTAGTCCCTTGTAGTCCGCAGCGCACGAGGTGGCAAGGAAAACGTGGAGTGGATTTCAGTCTGCTTAAACCGGTTCAAAAAGCTCCTACACCAACTAGCATTAAAATAGAACTTTTCAATGTACAATCACTATCCAATAAATCATGTCTAATTCATGATCACATTCTGGAGAAAAACTTGGACTTCATGTGCCTCACAGAAACCTGGCATCAACCAGACGTGTTCAGTTCTCTGAATGAAGCTTGTCCATCTGGATACAGTTATCTGCAGAGAGCCCGCAGCACTGGCCGCGGTGGTGGTCTGGCTGTAATTTACCGCAGTAATTTAAAATTGTCACATCTGTCTTCTCATAATTTTTCTTCTTTTGAATGTTTGGCCTTCAACTTCAAAGCCCCACTCCTGATGAACGTTATATTGATTTATAGACCTCCCAAACCACATGTTTCATTTAACTCAGAAATACATGACCTCCTCACTTTTTTCTGCACCTCCCCTGTAAAAACTATTTTTCTTGGCGATCTAAATATCCACATGGACAATTCCTCTTCCTCTCTGGCTACAGATTTGAAGTCTCTTTTGGAATCTCTCAACCTCACCCAACATGTGGACGCCCCTACGCACAACAGGGGGCATACTCTGGATTTGGTGATTACAGACACTGTACTTAATAACTTGTCTGTATATGACCTGGGTGTCTCAGACCACAGGGTCATCTCCCTGGAAGTGCCTTCAACTTCGCCTGCTTCTAACCCAAAACGACCTATCCAGTTCCGTGACTATAAAAACATTTCCCCTGATGTTTTGTCTGCTGATCTTCACACCCTGACCGCTGTCAATCACTCATCTGCAGATGACTCTGTGGATTATTACAACCAATCTCTCCAGGAGCTTCTGGACCTACATGCTCCCCTGAAGTCAAGACTGGTGTCTTTCTCCCGTTCAGCCCCCTGGTACACTGATGAGCTGCGCAGGATGAAGGCAACTGGCCGTGCTATTGAGAGACGTGTAAAATCATCTGGTCTCTCTGTGCACAAGCAAGCGTACAAAGAACATCAGAAAGCGTACGCCTATTCGCTTAAAGAAGCACGCTCCAAATATTATTCCAACATCATCAACACCTGCCCTGGAAACTCTAAACAGCTCTTCTCCACAATAACTCATCTGCTTAATCCCATTAAACAAACTCATGAGGACTCTGTTCAAAAATGCAACCTGTTCCTCTCATCATTTAAAAACAAAGTTGACACTATCAGATCTCAGCTCCACAACCTCCCTGATCTTAGTGTACCATCTACCCGTCTGCTTTCTGGGACCCTGAGCAGCTTTGATGAAGTCGTTCAGAGTGAGGTAGAGACCATCCTCAAGAAAATGAAGCCTTCATCCTGCGCCCTGGATCCCTTCCCCTCGTCTCTCATAAAATCCAATCACTCTGCAATAAGCCCATTAATCACACAAATAATAAACAAGTCTCTACAATCTGGTCATGTTCCATTGCCTCTAAAAACTGCCATCATTAGGCCTCTTCTGAAAAAATCTAATTTGGATCCCGACATTTTTTCTAATTACCGCCCAATTTCCCACCTCCCATTTCTGTCCAAAGTGCTGGAGAAAGCAGTTGCTGCTCAGCTGCAGGACCACCTACAACAACACTCCCTGTATGAGAAATTCCAGTCTGGATTCAGAGCAGCTCACAGTACTGAGACTGCACTGCTGAGAGTAACAAATGATGTCCTCATGGCTGCTGACACTGGTTCTCCCTCCATCCTTGTCCTCCTTGACCTCACTGCAGCCTTCGACACTGTGGACCATAATATCCTCCTCCACCGTCTTCATGTGGAGGTCGGTCTCTGTGACATTGTCCTGGACTGGTTCAGATCTTTCCTCTCCGATAGGCTGGAATGTGTTAGCCTTGGCAATGCCACTTCCCAGACAGTCGGTGTCTCCTGTGGTGTCCCTCAGGGGTCAGTTCTGGGGCCCCTGCTGTTTTCCCTCTACATGCTGCCTTTAGGTCAAATTATCAATCAGTTCAACATTTCTTTTCACTGCTATGCCGACGACACGCAGCTTTACATCAGGACTGGAACATCATCATCATCCCTATCTCCGTCTTCACTCACTGTTCTCTCTGCCTGCCTGGAGGAAATAAAGGCATGGATGAATCAGAATTTTCTTCAATTAAACTGCTCGAAGACTGAGGCCATATTGATTGGCACCCCTCACCAGATACAAACATCAACTTTAACAACAATCTCCTTCTCTGGTCAAGACATCCCCCTCTCCACCTCTGTTACAAATCTTGGAATAAAAATGGACTCTCATCTCCATCCATCCATCCATTTTCTTCCGCTTATCCGGGGTCGGGTCGCGGGGGTAGCAGCCTAAGTAGGGAGGCCCAGACTTCCCTCTCCCCAGCCACTTGGAGCAGCTCCTCTGGGGGAATCCCAAGGCGTTCCCAGGCCAGCCGAGAAACATAGTCCCTCCAGCGTATCCTGGGTCTTCCTCTGGGTCTCCTCCCGGTGGGACATGCCCGGAACACCTCACCAGGGAGGCGTCCAGGAGGCATCCTAACCAGATGCCCGAGCCACCTCAACTGGCTCCTCTCGATGTGGAGAAGCAGCGGCTCTACTCCGAGTCCCTCCCGGATGACTGAGCTTCTCACCCTATCTCTAAGGGAGAGTCCAGCCACCCTGCGGAGAAAACTCATTTCAGCCGCTTGTATCCGAGATCTTGTTCTTTCGGTCATAACCCAAAGCTCATGACCATAGATGAGGGTGGGAACGTAGATCGATCGGTAAATTGAGAGCTTTGCCTTTTGACTCAGCTCTCTCTTCACCACGACAGACCGGTACAGCGCCCGCTTCACTGCGGACGCTGCACCTATCCGCCTATCGATCTCACGCTCCAGTTTTCCCTCATTCGTGAACAAGATCCCGAGATACTTAAACTCCTCCACTTGGGTAAGGACCTCCTCCCCGACCCGGAGAGGGCACGCTACCCTTTTCCGGCTCAAGACCATGGCCTCGGATTTGGAGGAACTGATCCTCATCCCGGCCGCATCACATTCAGCTGCAAACCGCTCCAGCGAAAGCTGTAGATCACGAGCTGATGAAGCCAATAGGACCACATCATCTGCAAAAAACAGAGAAGCGATTCTAAGGCCACCAAAACGGATCCTCTCAACACCTTGGCTGCGCCTAGAAATTCTGTCCATAAAAGTTATAAACAGAATCGGTGACAAAGGGCAACCTTGGCGGAGTCCAACTCTCACCGGAAACGAGCCTGACTTACTGCCGGCAATGCGGACCAAGCTCTGACACCGGTCGTACAGGGACCTAACAGCCCATATCAATGGGCCTGGTACCCCATACTCCCGGAGTACCCGCCACAGAACCCCCCGAGGGACGCGGTCGAATGCCTTTTCCAAGTCTACAAAGCACATGTAAACTGGTTGGGCAAACTCCCACGCACCCTCCAGGACCCTGTTGAGGGTGTAGAGCTGGTCTAGTGTTCCACGACCAGGACGAAAACCACACTGCTCCTCCTGAATCCGAGGTTCGACTATCCGACGGACCCTCCTCTCCAGAACCCCTGAATAGACCTTACCAGGGAGGCTTAAGAGTGTGATCCCTCTATAGTTGGAACACACCCTACGGTCCCCCTTTTTGAATAGGGGAACCACCACCCCAGTCTGCCAATCCAAGGGAACTGCCCCCGATGTCCACGCGATATTGCAGAGTCGCGTAAGCCAACACAACCCCACAACATCCAGAGCCCTAAGGAACTCAGGACGAATCTCATCCACCCCCGGAGCCTTGCCACCGCGGAGCTTTTTAACCACCTCGGCGACCTCAGCACCAGAGATTGGAGAGCCCGACCCAAAGTCCCCAGGCTCCGCTTCCTCAGTGGAAGACGTGCCAGTAGGATTGAGGAGGTCTTCGAAGTATTCCGCCCACCGACTCACAACATCCCGAGTTGAGGTCAACAGCACGCCATCCCCACCATAAATGGTGTTGGTCGCGTACCGCTTTCCCCCCCTGAGACGCCGGATGGTGGACCAGAATCGCCTCGAAGCCGTACGGAAGTCATTCTCCATGGCCTCTCCGAACTCCTCCCACGCCCGAGTTTTTGCCTCAGCAACCACCCGAGCCGCATGCCGCTTGGACTGCCGGTACCTATCTGCTGCTTCCGGGGTCCCACAGGCCAAAAAGGCCCAATAGGACTCCTTCTTCAGCTTGACAGCATCCCTCACCGCCGGTGTCCACCACCGGGTTCGAGGGTTGCCACCACGACAGGCACCAACAACCTTGCGGCCACAACTCCGATAAGCTGCCTCGACAATAGAGGCGCGAAACATGGCCCACTCGGGCTCAATGTCCCCCGCCTCCCTCGGAACGTGTTCAAAGCTCTCCCGGAGGTGGGAGTTAAAGCTCCGTCTTACGGGAGACTCTGCCAGACGTTCCCAGCAGACCCTCACAATACGTTTGGGTCTGCCAGGTCTGACCGGCATCCTCCCCCACCATCGGAGCCAACTCACCACCAGGTAGTGGTCAGTTGACAGCTCCGCCCCTCTCTTCACCCGAGTGTCCAGGACATGCGGCCGCAGATCAGATGAGACGACAACAAAGTCGATCATTGAACTACGACCTAGGGTGTCCTGGTGCCAAGAGCACATATGGACACCCTTATGCCTGAACATGGTGTTCGTTATGGACAATCCATGACGAGCACAGAAGTCCAACAACAGAACACCACTCGGGTTCAGATCAGGGGGGCGTTCCTCCCAACCACACCCCTCCAGGTCTCACTGTCATTGCCCACGTGAGCGTTGAAGTCCCCCAGCAGAACAAGGGAGTCCCCAGGAGGCGCACTCTCCAATACCCCCTCCAAGGACTCCAAAAAGGGTGGGTAATCTGCGCTGCCGTTTGGCGCATAGGCACAAACAACAGTCAGAGCCCGTCCCCCCACACGTAGGCGAAGGGAGGCTACCCTCTCGTTCACCGGGGTGAACCCCAACGTACAGGCACCAAGATGGGGGGCAACAAGTATGCCCACTCCTGCTCGGCGCCTCTCACCAGGGGCAACTCCAGAGTGGAAGAGTGTCCAACCCCTCTCAAGGAAACTGGTTCCAGAGCCAGAGCCATGCGTTGAGGTGAGTCCGACTATTTCTAGCCGGAACCTCTCAACCTCACACACTAGCTCAGGCTCCTTCCCCACCAGAGAGGTGACATTCCATGTCCCAATGGCCAGCTTCTGTAGCCGAGGATCAGACCGCCAGGGTCCCCGCCCTCGGCCACCACCCATTCCACAATGCACCCGACCCCTTTGGCCCCTCCCACAGGTGGTGAGCCTATGGGAAGGGGGACCCACGTCTCCTCTTCGGGCTGTGCCCGGCCGAGCTCCATGGGTGAAAGCCCGGCCACCAGGCGCTCGCCAACGTGCCCCTCCTCCGGGCCTGGCTCCAGAGTGGGGCCCCGGTGACCCGCGTCCGGGCGAGGGAACATTGTTTCCATTTATATTACTCATCATAAGGGGTCTTGTGGGCTGCGCTTTGTCTCGTCCCTCACCTAGGACCTGTCTGCCTTGGGTGACCCTACTAGGGGCATAAAGCCCCTGACAGCATAGCTCCTAGGATCATTGGGACACTCAAACCCCTCCACCACGGTAAGGTGGCAGCCCAGGGAGGACTCTCATCTTACATTTGAAAATCACATTAAGCATCTGTTTAAAACCTGCTTCTTCCATCTTCGAAACATCTCCAGACTTCGCCCATCTCTGACTTTTCCTGATGCTGAGAAACTCGTCCATGCCTTTGTCTCCTCCAGGCTCGACTACTGCAACTCCCTGTTTATTGGTATCCCTGGCAAAAACCTTCAGAAACTTCAATACATTCAAAACAGTGCAGCAAGGATTCTGTTGAGAGTTCGTAAATTTGAACATATTACACCCATTCTCCATAACCTCCATTGGCTTCCTGTCACCTACAGAATTCAGTACAAAACTGCTCTCATTACCCATCAATGCTTGCACGGCACTTCACCTGACTATCTAAAGGACATTCTTGCACCATATTCATCCACCCGGTCTCTACGATCACAGAACAGTAATTTCCTTCATATTCCTCGGACCAAATTGAGGACCATGGGAGACCGAGCATTCTGTGTGGCTGCCCCCCGCCTGTGGAACTCCCTCCCTGATGACCTGAGAGCTCCACAGTCACTGGTTGACTTTAAAAGCAGCATAAAGACCTTTCTTTTTAAGCAAGCCTATTCTGCCTCCACATGATTTTATCTTTGATCTTAGCTGATATCATTATTGATTTTACTTGATTTTATCACTTGTTTTATTTTATTTATTTTTTAAGCAAGCCTAATCTGCATCCACATGATTTTATCTTGATCTTAGTCGATATTATTATTGATTTTATTTGATTTTATCACTTGTTTTATTTTGATCTTTGCTTTATTACACTTTGTAGCACTTTGAGATTTTTATTAATGAAAAGTGCATTATAAATGGAATTCATTATTATTATTA
>JBBPBX010075936.1:0-17237 GCA_038048925.1 Garcialebias charrua | reverse complement strand
AGCCGCTTCAACACGAACAGAAAAAGAAAAACGTCAGTGAAACGTTGTAAAATCCTATCATTTGATTTGTGACCAAAATGTTTTGCACTACTTTTCTTTGACACAATTTTTGCCACTTTAGTGACCTGCTACAGGTTGAGTGTTTCGCTACGTAACAACGACGTCACCACGCACGTTTTGTGTCACAGCTTTTTCTGTCCGGGCGGGTTGTTGAAGCAGCCGCTTCAACACGAACAGAAAAAGAAAAACGTCAGTGAAACGTTGTAAAATCCTATCATTTGATTTGTGACCAAAATGTTTTGCACTACTTTTCTTTGACACAATTTTTGCCACTTTAGTGACCTGCTACAGGTTGAGTGTTTCATGACCCAGGTTGGATAAACATTTTAGATTTCCACAAGTGAAAAATAACTTGTGGCTATTTAGGATTTATTCAACATTAACAAAACCTTCTTCACTTTAGAAGGGTTCACAAATACACTTAAGTAACTACTAGCAACTGCCTTAATTAATGATGCATTGCAGGATTAATAGATAGTGAATTCAAACATTATTTAACAATTAGTACGCATTTAATACATGTGGTGAAAGCACATTAATTTGAGCATTCACAAATATAGATAGCATAGTTAATTCATGAGTTATTAAGCATGAATAAACATTGAGTACGTAGGTTTTGGAACTCATTATTCTTTATGTATAAAGCGTTAATAAGTGTGTTAATTAATAGTGTATTAAGTGTGAATCATCCTTAATTAATGATGTTTTCAATGTTAATTAAATGTTTATTAATGCTTAAATAAGGCTAAATAATGTGTAGTTATTATAAAGTGTTACCATTGTTTTTTATGGAACACAAAAATAGAGTGTGGTAAAAAATGGCTCTTTCAAGGTTTATATTTTTTGTCATTTGTGTACTTATCACAGACATCTATTATTCATTCATAATGTTTCAAAATAGCCATATTTGATCAAAATGTATATTCACTTATGCATATTTTAGGTCCCTATCCCTTAGAGATAGGGTGAGAAGCTCAGTCATCCGGGAGGGACTCAGAGTAGAGCCGTTGCTTCTCCACATCGAGAGGAGCCAGTTGAGGTGGCTCGGGCATCTGGTTCGATGCCTCCTGGACCTGGACACCTCCCTAGTGAGGTGTTCAGGGCATGTTCCACCAGGAGGAGACCCAGAGGAAGACCCAGGACACGTTGGAGGGACTATGTTTTTCGGCTGATCTGGAAACGCCTTGGGATTCCCCCGGAGGAGCTGTTCCAAGTGGCTGGGGAGAGGGAAGTCTGGGCCTCCTTACTTAGGCTGCTACCCCCACAACCTGACCCCGGATAAGCGGAAGACAATGGATGGATGGATGGATGGATGGATGGATATTTTTAGGTATTGTATATATTTTAAGGTTGGACAAAATGTTGTGTTTAGGTATCCAACTAAACTTTATAAAATCCTCAGTTTTATAGCATAGAGAATAATCATATTACCAACCCAACTAAACTTTATAAAATCTTCAGTTTTATAGCATAGAGAATAATCATCTTACCAATTCATCCCCAGTCTAAATAATGATTATAGGAATGTAATTTATGAACTAATTTGTTGTGACTGTTTAGAAGTCATTCCTTTAAATACTGGTCATGTACATATATAAAGCCATGTTCAACATTTATTTATTACATTTAAAACAGACTTGTCTTGTCTTGTGTACAGAGCAAACAGAAAAACATTAAGAATTTGAAAAAATCGTAACCTCTTCTATTTGAGCTGGGTTTCAATATGCTCTTTTCATTAACTCAATAACATGATCAATTAAATGGTAGCAGTGGACCACAAAAATAATGTGGTGAAAAAATAACTCTTTAAAGGTTTAAATTTCTTGTCATCCGTGAACTTATCATAGACATTTATTATTAATAATGTTTCAAAATAACAATATTTGATCAAAATGTGTATTCATTTGTGCATATTTTAGGAGTCATATTTAAAGTTTAAATTAATTTTTATCTATGCACTTATCACAGACATTTACTATTCATAATGTTTCAAAATAACAATATTTGATCAAATTGTATATTTATTTGTGCATAATTTTAGGAGTCATATTTAAAGTTTAAATTTATTTTTGATCCGTGCACTTATTACAGATAATGTTTCAAAATAACAATATTTGATCAAAATGTATATTCATTTATGCATATTTTAGGTGTTGTATACATTTCAAGGTGGGACAAAAGGTTGGGTTGAGGTACCCAACTAAACTTTATAAAATTGTCAATTTTATTGCATAGAGTAATCATATTTCTAACTCATCCCCAGTGTAAAGTGACACGTGAATTAGAAGGACTGTGTAATAATTATCAGGACCTTCCGGTAGACAACCAATCAGAATAAGACACTGTGTGAATATTCATGAGGTCTTGCTATTACAACAACCTGCCATAGGGGGTGCTGTGGCGATACACAGATTATACACAAAATCAGGTTTATGTGTATTAAAAGGACATCTTGTTTTTTTTGCATTTTTAGGCTTAATGGGCCAATAGAAATCATTCTACATTGTTAGAATTTTGTCAAAATTAGCAGGACACGGCTCCTGTCCTGTTAATACAAAATGTCCTTCTAGTGTGGTGTGTATCCTGATGAAATGTCCTGCTAATACACAAGTACCAACGCACACACACACACACACACACACACACACACACACACACACACACACATATATATATGGGAGTTTTAATTCCAAACACCCTCACAGATTTATCAAATAACATTTATAAAAGTAAAGATTTATAAAATTAATTTATATCCCATTTATAAAATTAAAGATTGTAATAAAATTAAATTATAAAATTAAAGATTTTAATAATAATATTTAAAAAAATCTTTATTTGCACACCAGCAATGTTCAGTCAGGTCACCTGGACAGTTTCTTTTATTTGTTGAGATATGTTTTGTCCTCCATTCTAAGGGCTTCATCAGTCACTTCATTTGCATATTAATGAGTATTTTTTGTTTACAGAATATGAAAGTTAAATTTTTTTTATAAACTTATACACTTATCTTGTGTAAAAAATGTACAATTAAACATACAATTAAACAAATAAAGAAACGATCCTAAGTACTGTACTGTTTTAGAAATGTCTAAATTTGTAAATATCTACACACCTAGATTTTCTCATCAAGTATATTTTGCAATCGTAGTTCCTCTGACAATGGGCATTTAAGGACAGTGATTTCAACTTGATTTGTAATTTTTAAATTCTAGAGAACTGTACAAACATACTGTATACATATTCTGTCATTCTTCTGACCTCTCTGAGCAGCTGAACAGAGTTAAAGTGATACGAAGCTGCAAACATGAGAAACTTCTGTCTGGTGCATTAACAAATCACTGATCTGGTCTGAAAAATTCCTGTTGTGTTGTGCAGACAGATAGACTGGTTTAAAAAAAAAAGTGTCTTTGAGTGAGGACAGAGGAGAGAACCTGACTGACCTCTAGTGTTCGTCTGAGCACCAGCAACTATATTTTTATGTACAGCAATAAGTTAATCAAAAAAGGCGTTCAATACAAGATCAACTGGACTTTATTTGTAACAGAAGACGATGAGCTTTCTCAATTCTTTGGAGACTGTGAGAGGGAGAGAGAAGTTATAAGCAAGCTGGGCCACTGATACACACCAAACTAGGTAAATTGGAAGCTAACACACACACATATTTGGGATAACACGTGCCTGTGACCCATTCAAAGTTCAGTGTGTGAAAAAGCAGAGCTTACAGAAAGCACACACACATCCTACTGTATGTAAATTGACAAAAAACACTTCACACATTGATACCAGGGACCTGTCAAAGTCTTTGTTAATCTAATTCACAAGTGAGGCTCCTCTGTTCTCATCAGGTGGGATGCGTCTTGGAAAACAGCTGCAGGTCCGCACCATAAGTTTTAGAAAGTTGAAATCTGACAAAACCAGACTGTGTGCACGTGGATTTTCAACAGGAGTCACGCACCAACATATGTTGGTTGCAAGCTGAGGTAACACATACATGTAAATTGACAGATCACACCTTAACAGTAGGGGGTTCCCTTGAAGTCTCTGACAGAAGACACACAAATGTATGTAAATTGACAAAAACACCTCACAGCCCAACAACAGAGGTAAAAAAAATTGCTAGTCTAATTCATAGACAAGACACCTCTATTCCCATCCGGTGTAAAACGCTTGGGAATCAGCCCCAAAACTGAGTTATAAGTCTTGGAAAGTTGAAATCTCAGGCCTCCTCCTCTGTTAAGAGAAGGTTTTTCTCTCTTAACATAAACAGCTTCCTTCACACCTCTCTCAAACCATCTGTGCTCTCTGTCCAAGATTTGCACATTTTGGTCATCAAAAGAGTGTCCCTTGTCCGTGAGGTGGAGGTGAACAGCTGAGTTTTGTCCAGAGGAGGAGGGTCTCCTGTGCTGGGACATTCTTCTGTGGATAGGCTGCTTCGTTTCCCCAATGTAACGGTCTGGGCAGTCCTCACTGCACTGGACTGCGTACACAACCCCACTCTGTTTGTGTGTGGGGGTTCTGTCCTTCGGATGTACCAGCCTCTGTCTGAGAGTCCTGCTAGGTTTGAAGTGTACTGGGATGTTGTGTTTGTTGAAAATCCTTCTGAAATTCTCTGAGACTCCAGCAACATAAGGAATGACAATGTTTTTTCGTCTTTTAGCATTTTTCTGTTCATTATTTTGTTCAGCAGATTTCCTTGCTGACTTGACAAAAGCCCAGTTGGGATATCCACATGTTTGCAGCGATTTGTTGATGTGTTTCTGTTCCTTTTCCTTCCCTTCTGTCCTTGTGGGGATGTGTTCTGCCCAATGCTGTACACTGTAAATGGAAACATGGTATTTAATTAAAAATAGTAAATTGACTTAAATCAGTTTTCATCAAATAGTGATTAAGACTCACTTTTAGTAAGTTACTTGTAATTTGTGGTCAAAAAATCTCAGTAGCTCAGTTAACTTGAGCTCGTTTCATTTAGAAAAAGTAAGTTTTTGATAAGTGTGAACAAATCCCGTATCATATCGCGATAAAAAGACATCTCGCGCATGCTCAGAATAGAACCACACACGCACACTGCGCATGCCTCATTTTTGAGCGCGTTTCACTCTTCTCTTGGGAAATATCGTAACAGATACCAGTAAGTATGTTTTTTTAATCATAATGTATGAAGTTGGTATTTAAATGTTTTTTAACAGGCGATGTTGGTGTGCATTTCTCGCAGAAATATGGGTATTGTCTCAGCTCGTGTTAGCTAACGGTAGAGCTAGCCAACTAATGATATTTAACATAAACCTAGCTAGTGGCAATATTCCACAATATAATTTTAAATTTTCGTTTGAGGCAATTGTGCTCTCGCGTGCCGTGGAAGTTAAGAGTCGCAGGGAAAAGAAAGGTGGAGGCACGCGGGGTGTCTTCCCCCAGTTGCTTCTTAGCAGCTAAGCTAAGAGGATACACGAGTGAGTCGCACAGACTGCAAACACTTAAAAAAATAATAGCAACCTGAACCAAACGTTTGGTTCTGCTGCCCCTTGGCTTGTTGATCACGGATCAGACAGGCCACCAGCAAACCTCCCATTTCAGTCTGCTCAACAACTACTAGCTAGCTTCTGTTAGCTGTGCAAAGGGTCCCTGTGTGAAACGGTGAGCATCTTCTTCTTTCGGCTTTTCCCTTTTCAGGTGTCACCACAGCGAGTCATCCTCCTCCACCTCACTGTCCTCTGCATCCTCATGTCCTCACTCCAACTACCTTCATGTCCTCTCTAACTGCATCCATATATCTTCTCTTTGTCTTTTTCCTGGCAGCTGCATTTGTACTCGGACCCACACAAATATCTGAGCTTGACATGTAATGAATAAGTGATTATTCTCATGTGTAATGTAATTCGAACTGTAAAACTAAAATAGTTTTTTTCTTAATTTTCTAATTTATAACCACAAGTCTGGTTAATGTTATTACAGGAAATCCCTGTTTGGAAAAGCATCTTCAAGCTTGAAGAATGGCAGGCACAATTCCCTTTATTGGTGACGCTTCATGTGAGTAAAATCCATCACCATTAAATGACTTATTCATTTATCTATTCATCTTAAACATCAGAATGAATGTGTCATAAGGCCCTCTCACACTTGAACGTTTTAGACAACTCATGCCAACTTGTGAAAATTTAGGAGATATCTATAGTGCAGCTATGTTTACTCTTTAAGATTTTTATTCCTGTTAATGTGACGAGACATTTCCATTTATTAACAGATGACAGCATTGATGAAACATATGGTGTGAATGTGCAGTTTGAATCTGATGAAGAGGTAAAGGTTTTTTTTCATGATGTTACAGGTAGTCCCCGACTTACGAGCGAGTTCCGTTACAACGAGGCGCTCGTAACACGGAAATCTCGTAAATTGGAACGGCCGCCACGTGTCTCGTAAGTCCGGAATTTCGCTCGTAAGTTGGAACGGTTTTGCTAGCGCGACTACAAACACTTGTTTTTCATCGAAAAACTGCTTATGAGTGCATAAAAATGATCGGAAACGTGTGTCCACATGTTTAGCTAACGAACTGTGGTGAAAAAACACAGAAAAACTCGGTATTTTTTGCGTTTTTTCCAAAAATTCGCCAGCTCGTAAGTCCGGAACCTCGTAAGTAAGAGCGCTCGTAAGTTGGGGACTACCTGTATATTCCTTTTTGTTCTCAGCTTTCTGCACAACGAACTGACCCTCATTGAAAATAAGATTCACCTGACTTTGAATTTCACTGATGAAAGTTATTGTAAATTTTGTCCTCAGAAGCTTTGGAACATCCAGATGTTTGTGCTCAAAATAAATTATAAAAGTAATCATTTTTCTGGTTTGCAGGAAGGAGATGAAGACCAGTTTGGAAAAGTACGAGATGAACACTCAGATGAATACGGTGAAGGAGATATATTATTATTAATAATAATAATTAATATTTTGAAATTGTTTGTGTTTTTCACACGCACAGTTCAGTATTGTACCATGCTGGCGAGTGCTCAGAGTGAAGCAGAAAAGGAACGTATCATAGGGAAAATGGAGTCGGATCAGGAGCTGTCAAAAGATCCTCTACCAGCTTCAGGAGACCGAGAAGGAGGACATAATTTGGGTAAGACTTCCTGTTTGTGAAGTTATGCCATAAAACCATTTGTCTGTGTGGACCGTCACAGCTCGGTTTTGTTTTCTAGGAAGAGCGATCTCGCAGGGAGAGGATAAATGGAGCTTATTTATATAGCGCTTTCCAGCCCCCTGTGAGGAGCCCCAAAGTGCTTTACAATACCAGCCATCCACCCATTCATTCAGACATTCATACACCGGTAGTGGTAGCCTTCCTTGCAAGGCGCCATCCAGACCTACCGGGAGCAACTCGGGGTTAAGTGTCTTGCTCAGGGACACAACGACACATGGTGGGCGGATGCGGGATTCGAACCTCCAACCTTCCGATCAGGGGTCGACTGCCATTACCACTACACCACGGCCGCCCCAGGGTGAGGAAGTCTCGTGTTGATGACTTGGAAGCAATGGACATTGGCCATGGAGAGGTAAATACTGTCACATTTACATACATACCGGTACATACATACTTGCATACATACATGTACATGTACACGTACATATATACATGCATACATACATACGTACATACATGTACATAGCGGTACATGTACATACATGTACATAGCGGTACATGTACATACATGTACATAGCGGTACATGTGCATACATGTACATAGCGGTACATGTGCATACATGTACATACCGGTACATGTGCATACATGTACATACCGGTACATGTGCATACATGTACATACCGGTACATGTGCATACATGTACATACCGGTACATGTGCATACATGTACATACCGGTACATGTGCATACATGTACATACCGGTACATGTGCATACATGTACATACCGGTACATGTGCATACATGTACATACCGGTACATGTGCATACATGTACATACCGGTACATGTGCATACATGTACATACCGGTACATGTGCATGCATGTACATACCGGTACATGTGCATGCATGTACATACCGGTACATGTGCATGCATGTACATACCGGTACGTGTACGTGCATGTACATACCGGTACGTGTACGTGCGTGTACATACCGGTACGTGTACGTGCGTGTACATGCGTGTACGTGTACGTGCGTGTACATGCGTGTACGTGTACGTGCGTGTACATGCGTGTACGTGTACGTGTGTGTACATGCGTGTACGTGTACGTACGTGTACATACGTGTACGTGTACATACGTGTACGTGTACGTACGTGTACATACGTGTACGTACGTGTACGTACGTGTACGTACGTGTACGTACGTGTATGTACGTGTACGTACGTGTACATACGTGTACGTACGTGTACGTGTACATACGTGTACGTGTACGTGTACGTACGTGTACATGCGTGTACGTGTACATGCATGTACGTGTACATGCGTGTACGTGTACATGCATGTACGTGTACATACGTGTACATGCATGTACGTGTACATACGTGTACATGCATGTACGTGTACATACGTGTACATGCATGTACGTGTACATACGTGTACATGCATGTACGTGTACATGCACGTGTACATGCATGTACGTGTACATACGTGTACATGCATGTACGTGTACATACGTGTACATGCATGTACGTGTACATGCATGTACGTGTACATACGTGTACATGCATGTACGTGTACATACGTGTACATGCATGTACGTGTACATACGTGTA
Organism: Garcialebias charrua; assembly: GCA_038048925.1. NCBI lineage: Eukaryota > Metazoa > Chordata > Actinopteri > Cyprinodontiformes > Rivulidae > Garcialebias > Garcialebias charrua. The sequence continues at coordinate 8,433 of JBBPBX010075936.1, read as the reverse complement.
CATGCATGTACGTGTACATACGTGTACATGCATGTACGTGTACATACGTGTACATGCATGTACGTGTACATACGTGTACATGCATGTACGTGTACATACGTGTACATGCATGTACGTGTACATACGTGTACATGCATGTACGTGTACATACGTGTACATGCATGTACGTGTACATACGTGTACATGCGTGTACGTGTACATACGTGTACATGCGTGTACGTGTACATACGTGTACATGCGTGTACGTGTACATACGTGTACATACGTGTACATCGTACGTGTACATACGTGTACATACATGTACGTGTATGTACATGTACATACATGTACATACATGTACGTGTATGTACATGTACATACATGTACATACATGTACGTGTACGTACATGTACATACATGTACGTGTACATACATGTACGTGTACATACATGTACGTGTACATACCAGTACGTGTACATACATGTACGTGTACATACATGTACGTGTACATACATGTACATACCGGTACGTGTACATACGTGTACATGCGTGTACGTGTACGTACGTGTACATGCGTGTACGTGTACATGCGTGTACGTGTACATGCGTGTACGTGTACATGCGTGTACGTACGTGTACGTACGTGTACATGCGTGTACATGCGTGTACGTGTACGTACGTGTACATGCGTGTACGTGTACGTACGTGTACGTACGTGTACATGCGTGTACGTGTACGTACGTGTACATGCGTGTACGTGTACATACGGGTACGTGTACGTACGTGTACATACGGGTACGTGTACGTACGTGTACATACGGGTACGTGTACGTACGTGTACATACGGGTACGTGTACGTACGTGTACATACGGGTACGTGTACATACGGGTACGTGTACGTACGTGTACATACGGGTACGTGTACGTACGTGTACATACGGGTACGTGTACGTACGTGTACATACGGGTACGTGTACGTACGTGTACATACGGGTACGTGTACGTACGTGTACATACGGGTACGTGTACGTACGTGTACATACGGTACGTGTACGTACGTGTACATACATGTACATACATGTACATACATGTACGTGTACATACATGTACGTGTATGTACATGTACATACATGTACATACATGTACGTGTATGTACATGTACATACATGTACGTGTATGTACATGTACATACATGTACATACATGTACGTGTACGTACATGTACATACATGTACGTGTACGTACATGTACATACATGTACGTGTACGTACATGTACGTGTACATACACGTACGTGTACATACATGTACGTGTACATACATGTACATACTACATGCATGTACATACAGATACATACTACATGCATGTACATACAGGTACATACTACATGCATGCATGTACATACCAGTACATACATGCATGTACATACATACCAGTACATACATACATGTACATACCAGTACATACATACATACAACGTAATTACTACACACATACATACATACTACATGCATACATACACACATACATACCACATACGTACATACATACCTACAACATACTCCATAAATACTACACACATAATACATACATACTACATACATATAAATACATATATACATACAAATACATATACATACAAATACATATACATACAAATACATATACATACAAATACATATACATATATATATATATATACATATACACAAAAATGCATATACATACATGTATATATATACATACATTTACATACGTATGTATGTATGTAGTATGTATGTAGATGGCCTCGTTCATAGGAACGATGGTTTTAGAGAGGAGTAAAGGAGGCCATCTTTGTGAAAAGAAACCGTCCATCATTAAAAAGGGGTTGAGGCCTCCTGGTTCAACTGTCCCCCTCCTACAATGCTGTTATTGCTAGTATCACTCAGCCCTCTGTGAATAGCAAACAACCATCAGGGTACTAACGATCCATCGTTAGGCTGATGGTCCTCCTTGATCATGGGAGCAGCTGGTTTTGTTTGTCATCAGAAAACTGGTTGATCCACTGAGAGGGTGCTATTTATAAGACTAAGCTGAATACAGCAGCTCAGACTGAGGAAGTCTTTCAGACGAAAGACGAAACATTTCTACTTTTTTGTTTTGTTTTGTTTTTTGAATGTCCAGAGGCCCAGCTAACATTGAACGTTCAGACAACGTCCTGTGAACGTTGTCATCAACGTCCTCTGAACGTTTGCAGAAAACGTTCACTGAACGTCCAAATGAAACTCCATAAAACGTTCAGAGAACGTCCCCTGAATGTTCAGAAACTGTCCCCCGAACGTTCAGAGAACGTCCCCTGAATGTTCAGAAACTGTCCCCTGAACGTTCAGACAACGTCCTCTGAACGTTGTCATCAACGTCCTCTGAACGTTTGCAGAAAACGTTCACTGAACGTCCAAATGAAACTCCATAAAACGTTCAGAGAACGTCCCCTGAATGTTCAGAAACTGTCCCCCGAACGTTCAGACAACGTCCCCTGAATGTTCAGAAACTGTCCCCTGAACGTTCAGAAACTGTCCCTTCAACGTTCAGACAACACAAACTTTTCAAGTTCCCAATCCACAGTTTTAAATTGAGATTTATTAGTGGAATCATGATGATATGTAGTTGTGCAAATAACTCTTGGCTATGAATTAATTCTACAGTACTAACATTAAAAATAACAGAGTCGAAAGTTATGATAAAAGAATCAGTTTATTACACATAAAGGCATCAGTATCATAATATAAAACAAATCCGTATATGAATAAAAAAAATGCATAACTGGCATCAGTTGTAACAAAATAGGTACAAAAATAGGTACAAAAAGAATCTGTACATGCTATGCATATGAAAAATATAATGCATCTACTGGTACTTCAAAACTGCGTTGAGGCAAACAAAGCTAGGAACCACATTTGACCATCCATTGTGCAGCAGGAAACATGGTGGAAACCGTTGGTTTAAGGTTTACAAATCACTCCTTACATTTTTCCTTTATCCTCTTTAACATAAATTAAAGGATTAACAGAACAGCATAACACATAAAATGGAAAAGTCCACCTTTAAAAAAACAAAAGCTTTAGAATTACATTGGAGGGAGCTTATCAACTGGTGGCAAAACAAAATGTACCAGGACACAAACAAATCTAAATGTACACAGCTCACATAGCTTTGGTCTGTACTTAACATTAATTTGTTTTTGTTTTTATTAACATGCCTTCATTTTTCTTTTGGATTTATAGCTGCAACACTGGCAGTAACACGAGAAATATGAAAGCTATATAAAATTACAGTCCCACCACAAATATGTTTAAAAAGTGTGCTGGTCATAATATTTTAAATAAGTTGATTTATTTCAGTAATTCCATTCAAAAAGTGAAACTTTCATTAAACTGATTTCAAGTTTATTTCTTTTAATGCTGATAATTAAAACCAACAACTAATGACAACCCTAAATTTAGTACCTCAGAAAATTAGACTATTACTTGAGATTAATTAAAAAAAATGTTTATAAATGTTGGCCAACTGAGAACTATGAACATGAAATGTACAATATGTACATCTTTGAATACTTAGTTGGGGGTCCTTTTGCAAGGACCATGGTACTGTACCATGTTCATACTTTTCAGTTGGCCAACATCTATAAAAATCCTTTTTTTTTATCTCAAGTAATGTAATTTTCTGTTACCGGTAATGAATTTGGGCTTTTCATTAGTTGTCAGTTATAATCATCAACATTAAGAATTTTTTTAAAAAATATATCAGTCTGTGTGAATGAATATAATATACAAGTTTTACTTTTTGAATGGAATTACTGAAATAAATAAACTTTTTCATATTCTAATTTTATGACCAGCACCTGTATTTGCATCTCTCCCCCCAAAAAATGTGTTCCTCAGTTCTGTGTGAGCCCGTGTCCTCCACTTCTTTGTGGCACATTTTAAATGTCCTGTGTGACCCTCCACCTCCACTTCTTGTGGTGCATTAAATGTCCAGTGTCCACTTCTTTGTGGTGCATTAAATGTCCAGTGTGAAAGCCTCACCTCCACTTCTTTGTGGTGCATTAAATGTCCAGTGTCCACTTCTTTGTGGTGCATTAAATGTCCAGTGTGAAAGCCCCACCTCCACTTCTTTGTGACACGTTTTAATTGTCCAGTGTGAGCGCATGTCCTCTACCCTTTTTGCATGTTTTAAATGCTCTGCAGCATGAGTCCTTATAAAATCCTCTCTTGCCGCAGAATCCCCATTCATGATTCCATCTGCATTTGCAAAAAAACAAACAAAAACAAAAAAGAGTAATTAGTCATATGCAAAGGCAATCTGGAAAATGCACAGTGCCTTGCTGGGGTCTCCCCTATAACTGGATTAATAAATAATAAAAAAAACATCCATCCCAGCAAATGTTGATAGGTGGCTTGTTCACCGTCAGTATCCAAGGAAGAACAATTGAGCGATCTGGTTCAAGTTCAGAGTTATGTGAAATGTGAACATCCAATTCAGAGGGAAAATCATAAGAATGATTGGCATGATGGTCTGAATGAATACTGCCATAATCATCATCTGAAAAGGACCCATTTACAGGAATATCTACAGTTTCTGGTTCATTGGTGCCATCATCATGAAGAGAGTCAGAACTTTCAAGTGATTCACTGTGTTCACTATGCATGGCAATGACTTCATGCTGAAATGCAGGAGAATTTTTAACAAAATCTTGAGAATCATCTTGGTCATCATCTAAACACTTAAATTTCCGCTTGGCAGCAAGATGAGTTTGTCTCCAAAGAGTAGATTTAGGAACAGAATAAATGTTTTTTTGCCATTGTCAATGAGAGTTTTTTAGAAGCCTCAGTTTCAGTTCCTCCACATAGGACAAACAGGTTTAACAATGTCAATAAAAACAGCTTGTTCACATGCAAATGAGGAACATCAGCCTGACGGTCATTAGGGGCCTTGATGACTCACAGGGTGCTCATGCAATAACAGCATTGGGGGATGGGGTGAGGGACAACAGTCTGTAGTGTTCAACAGTAGTGAAAAAGGTTAAAAAAGTAATAATAATCTTTCCACTTGAATGTCTTCAAGTTTCTTCACCTTATCCAGCTGAGTGAACTCTTTCTATCTGTACGGTTCAAACCGTTCAGAAGCTTTGTGTTTGCTTTAAACACTCACCGGTCTCAGAGTTTATGTAGTTCTTGTCAGTTGATCTGTTGAGAGTCGCTGCGTAAGTGACCTCCACAACCTGGACGTGTTCGTTTCTCTCTTCCTGTTCGGCGACCACGAGCACTGGAAGAGGATTCAGGCCCCGTCATAGGACTCCTAAACCCAAACCCGATGAAACAGAGAGACGGGAATGACGGGGTGAGCTGCGTTCTGTTTTAAAGTTCCAGAAGAACCACAGTCTGACGGTTACAGAACATCTAGAACTGATGCTGAGGAAACAGCTGCTCACTGGAGAAAGTTTTAGCTTTAGAAGCAAAACTCAAATATTTTTGAGGCTAGCTAACTCTGAAATTAAGTAAAACATCTGAAGTTGCAGTTCAAAAGCCTTAAACCTGTCTTGGTGTAACTTGGAAGCAGCTTATAAATTTTAATTAATTCAGAATAATTTAATGAGCAAACACAAACCTTCATTATTCAACTGGGGTTAGGATCATAAGGCCTCAAGCCCTTACCTTTCTTGTTGGTATCTGCTGACCAGGGGATTTGGTTCAAGCATCAAGATCCAGCTGCAGGGCGGTGCTCCTCTGTGTTGAACCAAACAAACTAAAATGGTGTTAATGATAGGAAACCTTCACCACAAGGCATCCTGGGAGAAATCAAAGGGCCAATGAAAGGGCCTCCAACCAACAGTGGGGGTTGTGATTTCCCACCCTCAACTGTCACAGTGTTCAATCAAACCACCAGAACAACAAGGTTTTGCTTCTGGGGGGATAAACAGGAGTTAATGGAAGCCATTTTCTGGCACCAGAGTTTAACTGAGAGAAGTACTGTGGGAGAAAAGAGGGCCCTAAACCCTCTATTAAACATCTAACTAACAGAAGTGTACAATTTTTTATAACAACACAGAAATAGAGATTTGGTGATAAATAATAACAACCATTAAGTTTGTACTATGCTCTTTAAATTAAATCACACCAAACATGTTTTTTCACATTAAATGTCCAGAGTGAACGTTCAGACAACATTCAGACAACATTAGAAGTGCACTTCAAAACAAAAATAGAGATTTGGTGATAATAATTAATGACCATTAAAGTTTTAAAGATTAAAAAACTAATTAAATAAAATTATGCCACTTGTTTTTTTTTTTCTCTCACAGTAAGCAAACATTCAGAAAACGTCAGAAGTGTGCACTTTCATATCAAGACAAAAATAAAGATTTGGTGACAATAACCATAGGTTTTAAACATATAAAAAACTGATTAAATGATCACAGCAAACACTTGTTTTTCACAGCAATTAATAGTTTACAGTGCCATCAGAAGGGCAAACTTTTTATAACAAGACAAAAATAGAGATCTGGTGACAATTAACAACCATGTAATTATGGTTATAGATAAAGAACCCATATGAGTGGGGGTCTTGTACGTGGGCCCATTGCTCTGTTGAAGATATAAAGACTGATTAAAGAAGTCACAGCAAACATGATTGTCATGTCAAGTGAATGTTCATAGTGAACGTTCAGACAATGTTCAGACAATGTCAGAAGTGCACACTTTTTGTAACAAAACAAAAATAGAGATTTGGTCATAAATTATAACAACCATTAAAGTGTCAAAGATGTAAGAAATAAGTGAATGAAATTAATAGAAACAGATAATGTTCAGGCAATGTTCAGACAATGTTCAGACAATGTTCAGGCAATGTTCACACAATGTTCAGATAATGTTCAGGCAATGTTCAGACAATGTTCAGACAATGTTCAGACAACGTTCAGACAACGTTCAAAAAATGTTCAGACAATGTTCACACAATGTTCACACAATGTTCAGATATTGTTCAGGCAATGTTCAGACAATGTTCAGACAACGTTCAGATAATGTTCAGACAATGTTCAGACAATGTTCACACAATGTTCAGATAATGTTCAGGCAATGTTCAGACAATGTTCAGACAATGTTCAGACAATGTCAGAAGTGCACACTTTTTGTAACAAAACAAAAATAGAGATTTGGTCATAAATTATAACAACCATTAAAGTGTCAAAGATGTAAGAACTAATTGAATGAAATTACACCAATTTTTTTTTCGTACAGTGAGTGAAGGTTCAGCGTTAATGTTCAGCGTCAACGTTCAGGCAAAGTTCAGACAAGGTTGGGTCCTGAACATTCGACATTCGACCTTTAGACGACGTTCACTGAACGTCATCTGAACATTTGCTTGCTAGCTGGGGGACCAGACTTAGCTTTTTTAAATATGTATTTTACTTTACTGAAACTTCAAAATAATTATAATGGTCGTCTTTTCTTTTAACAGGTGTTTTTTTTTCGGATAAATCCAGAAAAGGGAACCAAAGTGGAGAACAAACACTCAAAGCGTCGTCTCAACCTGAACCCCCGAGTCCTCACCCTGATACAGGAACTCACCGATCACGAGTGGTGTGACACCTAAATAAGGACTCTCTCTGTGGACTCTAACTTGTTCAATGAAGAGGTACTGCAAGTTTTTGCTTTTTGGACTATTAGCAGGAAAAAAATATTTGAAGTTTCTGCTCTGTGGACTGTTCATTGAAGAAGCACTGCAAGTTTTTGCTTTTTGGACTATTAGCAGGAAAAAAATATTTGACGTTTCTGCTCTGTGGACTGTTCATTGAAGAAGCACTGCAAGTTTTTGTTTTGTGGACTTTTAGCAGGAAAAAATTATTTGAAGTTTCTGCTCTGTGGACTGTTCATTGAAGAAGCACTGCAAGTTTTTGTTTTGTGGACTGTTAGCAGGAAAAAAATATTTGAAGTTTCTGCTCTGTGGACTGTTCATTGAAGAAGCACTGCAAGTTTTTGTTTTGTGGACTTTTAGCAGGAAAAAAATATTTGAAGTTTCTGCTCTGTGGACTGTTCATTGAAAAACCGCAAGTTTTTGGACTGTTCTGTTGGAGAAAAGGTACCGGTACTACAAGTTGTTGCTTTGTGGACGGTTGACGTATTGCACATTTTTGCCTAAACTTCCACATTTCCACATTTTTTGTTTAAAGTACTGTATTAAGACAACTGCTAAAAATGTAAACATTTACATTTAATTTATTTTAAGCTTTTTGCCTGGCATTTGGTACATTTTGTTAATTGAAAACTGTCTTGACTAAAAGAGGCTAATCTTCAGTTTTTGATTGTGGATTAAGTCAGAGTTGCTGAATTGTTTAAAAATGGTGACAATAAATTTTTCGAAAGTGATATGTACCTCTCATTCCATGATGTTACATTTTGCATGTTTTGTAATGA
>JBBPBX010075935.1:0-17237 GCA_038048925.1 Garcialebias charrua | reverse complement strand
ATATATATATATATATATATATATATATATAATATATATATATATATATATATACAGGTAGTCCCCGATTTACGAGCGAGATCCGTTACAACGAGGCGCTCGTAAACCGGAAATCTCGTAATTTGGAACGGCCGCCATTTCGCTCGTAAATCCGGAAATCCGCTCGTAAATTGGAACGGTTTTCGCTAGCGCGCCTAAAAACACTCTATTTTCATCTAAAAACTACTTTTGAGTGCATAAAAATGATCGGAAACGTGTGTTTATATGCTTAACTAGCTAACTGTAGTGAAAAAACACATGAAAACTCAGTATTTTTTTCGTTTTTTCCAAAAATGTGCAGCTCGTAAGTCTGGAACCTCGCAGATCAGAGCGCTCGTAAATCGGGGACTACCTGTATATATATATATATATATATATATATATATATATATATATATACTGTATATATATATATATATATATATATATATTATATATATATATATATATATATATATATATATATATATATATATATATATATATATATATATATATATATATATATATATATATATATATATATATATATATATATATATATATATATATATATATATATATATATATATATATATATATATATATATATATATATATATATATATATATATATATATATATATATATATATATATATATATATATATATATATATATATATATATATATATATATATATATATATATATATATATATATATATATATATATATATATATATATATATATATATATATATATATATATATATATATATATATATATATATATATATATATATATATATATATATATATATATATATATATATATATATATATATATATATATATATATATATATATATATATATATATATATATATATATATATATATATATATATATATATATATATATATATATATATATATATATATATATATATATATATATATATATATATATATATATATATATATATATATATATATATATATATATATATACAGGTAGCCCTCGAGTTACGTTAGGGATAGGGACCTACGTGTGTGACTTAGGTCGATGTTGTCGTACCTCGCGGACCAAAAACACCTGCCTGTCGTAGGTCCGCGTTTCTGACATAGGTCGCGGCTATACCGCTAACGGAGCGCCGCACACATATTTAATGGCATGACAATGAACAAGCGGACATCCTGTGCCATAAACATGCACAGAACTGTACAGTAAATGAATACAGTACTGTACAATAAATAAAAAATATAATGTCTTACTTTGAGCTGGTCAAAGCCTGCCTTGGTCTTTTAGCATCAGCTCGGGTGAGAGCTCCCCCAGCTTCCTTACGCTCCACACGCACACACGTGGTCAAAACTGTTTAAAAGAATGACTGTTAGCTTCTTAACTTCATACATTTGGAGCCAGAAAAAAAAAAAACTTACTGAAAGCCGTTTCTCCGCTCCTCCATCCATCCAAAACAACTGCTCGGCGTTAGCTACGGTTAGGCCCCGCCATTAGTAGCACTGGTTAGCATGTCAGTTCATTCAAAAAGGCTGTCGGCTTTGTATCTCCGCGTTAGCTCGGTGTCCCCCGACTGCCAGGCGGACATTTGCGGCGAGCTCGCGGCCGCAGATGGCTCCTCCGCGGCATGTCGGCTCGGTGTCTTCGCCTGTGTTAGCTGCTCTGTTAGCTGCTGTCGTTAGCATGTCGGGCGGCGTTGTGGCCGCCGATCGCGGGGTGATCCGCGGCTGCTCCTCCGGGCCTGAGACGTCCACAGAGTTGACCGAGTGTTTCCAGCAAATTTATCCGTATGAGGCAACCCTGAACGGACACACGGTCCTCAGTAGCTTCTGGAGCTCCTCCATTGACCGCACCGGTTGTAACATGGCGACCGGAAACGACCGGAAACGACCGGAAGTTGCGTAAATACGATCAAATTGTAATTAAAAACGAAATATTAATAATTATACTTTATTTATAAAGCCATTTAAAACAACCACAGCTGCAACAAAGTGCTATACACATGAAATTAATAACATTTAAACACACAAAAAAAAAAATAATAATAAATTTTTTTTTTTTTTTAATCATATTTTTATTAAATATGATAAAATCGTAAGTCTGAGTTGCCGTAGGTCGCAGGTGACGTAGGTCGAGGGTTTGCTGTATATATATATATATATATATATATATATATACTGTATATGTACTGTATATATAATTTTTTTAAATAAGATGCACTTTTTTGTAATGAACACAGTGGGGAAACCCAGTTTTCCCACAGAGCCAGTTTGACTTACAGGTACCCGTAGTTTCTGTTGTATAGGTCGCACCGGTGTATAGGTCGCACCATCCAATTATTACCAATAGATTGGAAAAATCCCTAGCTAGGTCGCACCGGTGTATAGGTCGCACCTACGTTTAGCTCTGCTGCAAATGTCTGCCACAGGAGCGCACAGCAAGGATTTTAAGAAGATTAACACTTAAAAACAATTATTTGTTTGATAAAAATTATAGCAAATATATGTCTGAGCTGAACTTTTCTTTAATAAATGAACGTAATTGTGAAATGAGCTGGATTTAAAAATTTGTTTCGCCAAAAGTGATAACAAGCCATAAATAGGTCGCAGGCCTTGAAAAAACCATAAAAAGGTGCGACCTATACACCGGAAAATACCTTTTTGTGTCCAAACTTTTTATTTTAGGTTCTAAAATACATTTTTGGTCACATCCTAAATTTGTTCATGCATGACTCCATGTTCTTTTTTAATGAACAGTCAGCTTTAATTTGTTCTCTGTGTTGTAGTTCTGTCTGAAAACTTCTGATTTTATTACGATGTAATAAAACTACAATCCCCATCATGCATCAGACCTGTGTGAAGGAATTTATTGACTAGTGTTCAACTTTTCCTGTGAATAAATCCAGTTACTTCTCCTTAAACTGATTTTTGTGTGTGTTTTAGATGATTTGGATTTAAATGTCAATCAAGCAAATTTGTTGCTTTATTAGATACAACGATGTGTTGTTTTTTTTAATCTCGTTTTAACATTGAATCATAGTGGTGAACTCATGAGCTCAGGGTTCTGCCTGCAGCTCATGCTCAGCAACATCTGCAGAAATACACCCAAAAAGCACAGCTTGTTTTGTGTGATTCTGTTTTTCTTTCTTTTATTTTGACTGTTTTTATTTTTTGATGAGGTTGCTGGGGGTCAAATAGAGATGGCTCATGGACTGCTTCTCACCTTATGGCAGATAAATGCAGACCATTTGTTGCACAATGTTTACGACTTGACATCCAGGTGTTTAGCCTTAAAACATTCTTAGCTTTTTCTGAGTCACTTAATTAAAACAATTTTACAAAAGTAACCGCGTTGTTTCAAACACTTGAACTGGTTGACCTGAGAATCGTTTGATTGACACTATACATTTCTCACACAAATGGGATCAAATTATTTTCTTCAGTCGTGTTATGTGCAAAGCACCGTTTGTGTAGAGTGGGTTGTGTAATTTATAGTAAATGTTTATACCATACGTAAAATGGAATTAAATAGAATAAATGATCAGAAGAGAATGTGGTAACTCTTGAAAGCAGAAGCGTGTAGAAGCCCTGTGTGTAACAGCTCAGTGACATGTCTGTCTGGCCTGATGGCATCTTTGCTGCAGCGCTCTGAATATGGGTCACTCTAATTTTAAACCTAATTCCTGGCATGGACTTTTGGCCTTACTGTCTGCAAGTACATGACCCAAATGGGCCTAAGACACTTTAGGAAGCTGCTGCTCAGATGCTAAAAACCATAAATATTTAAAAATGATTAGGTCAAGAAGTCTAGACTTTACTCTCAGCTCTGTGAGAAATACAGTGAATGTATTTAAAGTTTTATTCAGAATATCTTGTTTATCATTTTTGTTTCAAGTTTGAAATTTTCCATTGTCCTATTTAAAGAGAGTTTGTGTTCTGTTGTTGTGTGTGCGCTAACTGCGAGAGTAGTATTGACTGTAAGGTCCTGTAAGGGATCAGTGACTTTTTAAAGATTAGATCAACTAAAAGTGGTCTTTTGCTTTTCTTGTTTCCATCCAAAGACGAGCCGACTCGCTCGCTCAGCGGACTGATTTTGAAGAACAACGTGAAAGCTCACTATCAGAACTTCCCAAATGGAGTATCTGAATTCATCAAGAGCGAGTGCCTCCAAAACATCGGAGACACGTCTCCCCTTATCCGGGCCACAGTGGGTAAGTTTCAAACATCGTTTCACCGAATGTGACATCTCTAATTACACGTGTGTTGTGATGTTTGTTGAAGCTCCCGGTGTTTCTGCAGAGACTCAGTGTGCTGTCTACATTGGACCCAAAGCTGAAGGTTTGCTTCAGTTTTTTGGGAAGTGCCAGAAATAGTTTGTAGATGCAGTTGATGCACATGAAGCGAGATAAAAGCTGCAAAACTAGTCCAGATCTTCGTAATAAGCGAATGTAGGATGTGAATATGGAATATAGTTAAAATTACATTTATAGACATGGTTATTGTTTGTTATTGAAATCAAAATTGTATTTGCATCATATTTCTCTCTCCTTTAAGCAGGATAGAAATCAGAATAATGTTTATTTTATGAAAAAAAAAAAAGAAAAATTACAGATTTTGTGCATATTATTTTAGTGGTGTGTTTAGATTTTTTCTGAAATGTTTAACTTCATATAAATAAAATATCTACATAAGTTGTTGAAATTGACATATACTAGGGGTGGGCGATATGGCTCAAAAATTATATCGTGATATTTCAGAGTATTATCACGATAACGATAAATTTCATGATATAACCTAAAAAAAAAAATCAAATGTATTTATTTGACAAAATTAACTTAACATGTTGCTTTGCAGTATTATATAAAAATTTTAAAAACAACAAGGGGTAATTTTACTGAAATTACTTTATTTAGTAAAGTATTTAGTCTCCAAGTAAAACTACACCTGCACTTTAGTTTTTGTGGTGGTTTTTTTATCTATATTTTGTGCAGACTTTTTCCAATCTAAATAACAATCATTTTTAAAGTGCAGGTGTAGTTTCCTAAAACAACTAGCCTAAATAAAATGAAGTTTGTGTCATTCCTCTGATTCATTTTTTTAACGGATCTGTCTCTGATGGAGTTGTAATGTATACAGCAGTGTTGTGCATGTATATTACAGAGTGCCAGTGAACGCACCGCGAGTGAGAGCGTGACGTAGGCGCGCAGGTTCGGGTGTGAAAGAAAGTCAGAGAACGGAGCGGTGGAGGATCATGCAGTCTGTTAAGTGTATTTGTGCAGCTTAAACAATAAAGCAACGTCTGCTACAAACCAGCAAGGTTATTGAGCGTGCAGAGAAACATCACAGGAGTGACTGTGGAGCCGCGCGTGTTTGTAACACAGTTTACAGCGAGGACACGGCTGCTCAGAGCGGAGCGGGGCGGGGGGAGGGGGGGACAGCTGTCTGCCTGCAGAGCAGGGGGGAGAGAAGCTGAGACGCGCGCGCGTTGTTTTTAACATTTTAGCAGTAACTAATTAGCGTTTTACACCAGTACAGACTGGAGGGGATGTGCGCAGTTGTTTAAAGCGCTCGGGTGTTAAGGGGCGTGGCGCCCTGACGTATTACGTCATGAAATTAGCATATCATGATATAAGATTTTTGCCCGGGCAAGCTTTTTATACCAGTATTACCGGTAACAATATGATATGGCCCAGCCCTAACACAGGGTGTCCGCGGGGTCTTGAAAGTTATTAAAAGTTGATAAATCAATTTTGGGAAAATTAAGGGTCTTGAAAAGTATTAAAAAGTCTTGAAAGCGATTTGATGAGGTATTATTTTTTTGGGGGCTGTTATTCTAGCTTTAAATAATTTGACAGCAAAAAGTATGTATGATTAATATTTGTTTTCCTCACCGCGGAGGATTCGGAAACTGCTTTGCACAAATTTAGAGTGTCAGATTACAACAGCCTTTACGGCTAGGCCTATCTTGTGCGCATGCGCGGCTGCTTTATCTCCAAGTTGAGTCTGTGTGTTCGAGTAAGTTGCCGCGAGACCGCGAGAACAATGGATAAATGTAAGTTTTCGGACTCCTGGTTGGAGATGCCGGATTTTCAAGAATGGCTGAGGCCTGTCGCCGAGAATGACCGCGAGGCTTATTGTACATTTTGTAAAAAAAAGATGAGCGTAGCCTTGATGGGCATAAATGCTGAAGCTGAGTTAGAAGAGCTGAAAAAAGAGAGAAAAGTTCTACAAGAGGTGTGCGATTCTCTGCAAAAAGATGCAGATCTGTTGACAGAGCAGGCAGAGGGAAAGTCAGGTTCTTTAATGGCCCAACTGATCACCAAGTCCAATGTCTTGAGAAGGAGACGTAAAGAAAAACTCAGTGAGCTGGTGCAAACTGAAGAGTTGCTGGAATGCAAAGCAACTGCACTGAGGCACATGTAATGATTACTGTGTTTATTTCTTATTCGCCATTGTTCAACCAAGTTACTTTAAAATAGCTACGAGTCTTGTTGTAACCTAAGCTATATTTTCTTAAACCTAGTCGTGGTTCAGTTTCTTCTTTTGAACTTTTTTCTTTCCACTGTATCTCAGTTCTGTTGTAGGTTTGAGATTCACGGATTTAATTGAAAACAACAGCAGTTTTGTAAATCAAAGATTTGTTGCTTAATAAAACAAAGTGACGATAAGGTCTTGAATTTATTTTGGAAGGTCTTTAAAAAGTCTTGAAAAGGTATTGAAATTAACTTCATTATTCCTGCATATACCCTGTAACATATACCATACTTGCCACCGTACACGTCGCACTGCCATAAGTCACATTGATTGGCTGCCAAATGGCGGACGCGGGAGTGTGCATGGGAGGATTTTAACAAGAATTTAACAAGATAAACATTTAAAAACAATTATTTGTTTGCTTGACTTTATAGTAAAGTTGTGTCTCAGTTGAACTTTTCCTTAATAAATGCACTTTGATGGTTAAATCTGCTGCATTTTTCCTGGGTGGTGCGGTGAAATGAAGCTGATTTGACATTTGCTCCAGGAGTTCCAGAACGAGACCAAGTTGGCTTTGTATGGCAAGTCAAGTGTCTTATTAATAGCTACTTTTACCTATTAATGAGACACTTGGCTTGCCATATTACTCGAGTGCCCTCAAGTGGCTGAAAATGCTAGTGTTCAATATTTTCCATATCAGAAGAATAAAATCGTCAGATCTCAGCCAAAAATTTGTTTTAAATATGAAAAAACAAAACATAATGCGTCGCTTCGCTGTGTAAGTTGCAAGTATGCTAAATTGTTCTGAAACTGCGAGTTCTACAGCGAAAAATACGGTAGTCATTTTTTTCTGTATTTAATACAGCTGCTGTTTGGAGTCTAACAAACTAAAAGCCTACTAGTTCTTAACAATGCAAGTGTTCTGTAAACTAGTAGATTTATTTTAAATGAAACTGAGGCATTTTGTGTTTTTAAGATAAGATGGAACTTTATTGATCCCGCAGGAAATTGTTGTGCCAGAGTTTCAGTACAAAGAAACATCAGAGTCCGAGTCAGAGAATCTTTATTGTCATTTGCACCGCATGTGGTACATGTGATGAAACGAGATTATGTACACAGGGTCCCAGTTACATTCAACAACAAAATGTAAGAGAAAAACAGTAATAACATCTAGGATATGAACTAAGAAAAACATCAACTAGAAATACACTAAGCACTAATGTAATAGAAAAACAAAATCATTACAAACAGACAGCCGCACGAACATGAATCTATATGAGCAAATGGTCACAGATGAACACAGCAACAAGAAAACAGATCAGCATCAGCATGATGTGATATTTTGCAGTGATTATTCTTATTATTTATTTATTCATGAGTCTAACAGCCTCAGGGTAGAAGCTGTTCCTCAGTCTAGTGGTTCTACACTTAATGCTCCTCAACCTCCTTCCTGAGGGGAGTGGGGCAAAAAGTGTGTGTGCAGGGTGAGTGGGGTCTTTCATGATACAGGTGGCCTTCTTCCTGCATCTGGAGGTGTAAATGTCTGTGATGGTGGGGAGACTGACTCCAACATGTGGGGTGGCCGTGGCACAGTGGTAATGGCAGTCGACCCCCGATCGGAAGGTTGGAGGTTCGAATCCCGCGTCCGCTCACCATGTGTCGTTGTGTCCCTGGGCAAGACACTTAACCCCAAGTTGCTCCCGGTAGGTCTGGATGGCGCCTTGCAAGGCAGGCTACCACTACCGGTGTATGAATGTCTGAATGAATGGGTGGATGGCTGGTATTGTAAAGCGCTTTGGGGCTCCTCACAGGGGGCTGGAAAGCGCTATATAAATAAGCTCCATTTACCATTTCCATTTACATCTTCTGTGCAGCCTTCGCCACTCTCTGTAAAGCTTTTCTTTCTGCAGCTGTGCAGCCTCCATGCCACACATTGATGCTGGAGCACAGGATGCTCTCCACTGCACACCTGTAGAAGGAGGTGAGGACCGGGCTACTCAGACCAGCTCGTCTCAGCCGTCTGAGGAAGTAGAGTCTCTGATGACCTTTTTTGATCAGGCTGGTGGTGGTGTTGGTTCAGCTAAGGTTATCATTCAAGTGTAGACCCAAGTACTTGTAGCTGGAGACCACTTCCACTGCAGATCCACTTATGTTCAGTGGGGTGTGGGTGTGTTTGTTCCTTCTGAAGTCCACAATCATCAAACATACACAAGGAATCGCACAAAATATAAAAAATAACAGAGAATATAACAAAATAACAGAGAATATATACAAACCGGATTCCAAAAAAGTTGGGACACTAAACAAATTGTGAATAAAAACTGAATGCAATGATGTGGAGGTGCCAACATCTAATATTTTATTCAGAATAGAACACAAATCACAGATCAAAAGTTTAAACTGAGAGAATGTATCATTTTAAGGGAAAAATATGTTGTTTCAAAATTTCATGGCGTCAACAAATCCCAAAAAAGTTGGGACAAGTCCATTTTTACCACTGTGTGGCATCCCCCCTTCTTCTTACAACACTCAACAGACGTCTGGGGACAGAGGAGACCAGTTTCTCAAGTTTAGAAATAGGAATGCTCTCCCATTCATGTCTAATACAGGCCTCTAACTGTTCAATCGTCTTGGGCCTTCTTTGTCGCACCTTCCTCTTTATCAGAGTCAGAGTCAGAGAGAATTTATTGTCATTTGCACCGCATGTAGTACATGTGTTGAAAACGAGATTATGTACACAGGGTCCCAGTTACATCCAACAACAAATGCAAGAGAAAAACAATAATAACATCTAGGATTAACTAAGAGAGACATCAGCTAGTAATACACTAAGCCCTAATGTAGTAGAAAAACATCATTATAAACAGCAGCACGAACATGAGTCATTATGAGCAGATGGTCACAGATGAACGCAGCAACAAGAAACAGATCAGTATCAACATGATGTGACATTTTGCAGTGTTTATTCTTATTATTTATTTATTCATGAGTCTGACAGCCTCAGGGTAGAAGCTGTTCCTCAGTCTAGTGGTTCTACATTTGATGCTCCTCAACCTCCGTCCCGAGGGGAGTGGTGCAAAGAGTGAGTGTGCTGGGTGAGTGAGGTCTTTCATGATGCAGGTGGCTCTTTTTCTGCATCTGGAGGTGTAAATGTCTGTGATGGTGGGGAGACTGACTCCCACAGACTTCTGTGCAGCCTTCACCACTCTCTGTAGAGCTTTCCTCTCTGCAACTGTGCAGCCTCCATGCCACACGTTGATGCTGGAGCACAGGACGCTCTCCACTGCACACCTGTAGAACGAGGTGAGGACTGAGCTTCTCAGACCAGCTCGTCTCAGCCGTCTGAGGAAGTAGAGTCTTTGATGTCCTTTCTTGATCAGGCTGGTGGTGTTATTGCTCCAGCTGAGGTTATCATTCAAGTGTACACCCAGGTACTTGTAGCTGGAGACCACCTCCACCGCAGATCCACCTATATACAGTGGGGTGTGGGTGTGTTTGTTCCTTCTGAAGTCCACAATCATCTCCTTCGTCTTCTTCACATTCATGTGAAGGTTGTTCTCTTTGCACCAGCTCTCCAGATGTTCCACCTCCTGTCTGTAGCTGGATTCATCATTATTTGTGATGCATCCCACCACCGCTGCTAGGGCTGTGCGATATGACGATATATATCGTGGGGACGATAGAAACGTGTCTATCGTGCTACTTTCCTTCTATCGTCTCTATCGTGATAAATAAGAATAAAAAAATAACTGTCGCAAAGAAGCTTCATATTGTGGTTTTGCGAGATGACGGCGCGGCTTTATGTTTGACGCACGCGCGGGTTTGCGACACATGCTTTACGTGGTTAAACTCGAGAGCAACAGAGACGCAGGCGCATGAAGCCGGTGTCTCAACCATAGATCTCAACAAGGAGAAAACAGCTGCACAGGCAGCCCAAGAAGAATAACTTTTACCAAAAAGAGGGGGAAGCTCACCTTGTTAGCTTCCATTATTTCGCTCCGCTGAAACTCGGAGACAAAATGGGTCCAGAGGACACGAACCCAGAGTCCAACCGAGTCCGAACTCGGGTCCAGTTAACCAATACAAAACAGACCAGAGACACAACAGAACCGCAATCAAACGCAACGTTTTCTCTTTTCTGTTTCTTGCTTTGTTTACTCAAACTTCAGAGCGGATTTCTTCTTCGTGAGTTTCATTAGCAGCTGTTGTTTTACCGCCACCTGCAGGAAAAATTTGGACCAAAGTAGAAAAGGAGTTGTTTGTTTGTTTGTTAGTTTATTCATTTTATAATATGAAATACAACAATTAACGTATTCATAATAGAAAAAAAAATAAAATGAAAGGTAGCAGATGAAGAATAAATCTTATTAAATCTGCTCCTTATTCATCTAATAACAGTTCAAACAATATTTTCTATAATAACAAAATAAGTAAATAACTCAGTCAATTTTCAATTCACATATATCACACATTAAATTAGATTCATTTATATTTTTTTAGCAATTCATTTTTTACCAGTTTCTTAAATACAAGGAATGATTTGGCTTCCTTAACATTTGTCATTTGTCATTAAGTCATTCCATAATCGTACTCCTTGAATTAAGGTAGATCTTAGGTAGATCTAGTTTCTACTTTGGTCCAAATTTCCTTGTTCTTTTTGTTCACATTCTTATAATTGTAACTATCTGTAGTAAAATAATAAAATAAAAAAACTTTGGTCCAAATTTTTGCTGTACACACACACACACACACATCGTGTTGTATATATCGTGATATATATCGTTATCGTGATATAAAAAAGTCCATATCGTGATATATGATTTTTTCCATATCGCCCAGCCCTAGCTGTATCATCTGCAAACTTAACAATATGACAGCCTGGATGTGTGGCTGTACAATCATATGTGAGCAGAGTGAACAGAAGAGGGCTCAGCACACATCCTTGAGGAGAGCCAGTGCTGAGGGTGATGGTGGAGGAGGAGAAGTTGTGGATCTTCACGGACTGTGGTCTGTTTGTTAAGAAGTCTAGTACCCAGTTACAGATGGAGGGGCTTAGTCCAAGTGTGGATAGTTTGTCTATCAGAGTTTGGGGGATCATGGTGTTGAAAGCAGATGTGAAGTCCACAAAGAGCAGACGCACGTATGAGTCCTTCTGATCCAGGTGGGTGAGAGCAGTGTGGACCACAGAGGAGATGGCGTCCTCTGTTGATCGGTTCTCGCGGTATGCATATTGTAAGGGGTTAATGAGGAGGTCAATATTAATACTGACCTCTTTACCTTAATTAGTTTACTTATTCAGATTGAATAGTAAATGTTCACGGATTCTGTTCTTTTTCAGTTTACCCAATATTTCTGTGATCTTTATGATGGATAAATAAACAGAGCCATTAAGTGACAATGGACATTAACTTAGTTTGGTATGCCAGTCGACACTACCATTTATTTAAAATAAATCAACTAAATTAACACCATTACACTTGATTGACATGATTTCACTTTCTTTCAATTCAAATACGTCAGCACACTTAAATTTAACACAACAGACATAAATACTAGATGTTAAACATATTTAGTCTGTAGGTTCTTTAACTTAAAAATAGTTCCCAGCTTAGATTGAGAGGGGAAAGAAATAGGAGGAAAGATTTAAGAAGAAAATATCATGAGCATGATACCAGAGTGACACTTCTCCTCCGACTTCTGCTAAAATCCAGGTACGTTTTGTAAACAGCTCTTTACCTTTTGACGACCGCCCGGTAAGAGGTGACCTTGTAGCCTTTCAGATGCACGGATCCTTGTGGGGACCAGTACGATACCTTCAAGCAAGGTTCTGGTTTACGTCTCCAACGTCTCCTGGTTTTGCTTGGTCATCAGAGAATATGTCAGCTTCAGGCCTCTGACTTCAAGATAAACTTATTCCAGGAAGGAATAGACAAAGTTCTTGATCTTACGCTTGTTCGAAGTAGACTCATAACAGCCTGTTATCAGTCCTTAGCTGAAGACGCCGGTCGTTAGCTCTTGACCACACGTGTCCAGCTCTTGGGAAAGTTCACATCTCTTGGAAGTTCCCAGCAACTCTGAAGCCTTTAGCAAAAGCTTAGACTAGTACTTAAGGAAGGACCAGTCGAGGAGTTCATTTGTCTTATCAAACCCAAGGTTACAAGCAGCAGCAGAGAGAAATGTTTAGGAAAAAGATAGATAAAGCTGGAGCCCTGCTCATGAGACTGTCTCTGAGTTTCTAAACAAAACCGTCCGGTCTCTGTGACCCGAAGGCTTCACCTTTAAACACAGCAGTGAACACAGTTTAACTCTTACAGAATGACACAGCTTAAAAGCACACATCATGAAAATGACAAAAGTTATTCTTTTGATCACATCAGCCTAAAATCAAAGATAGAAATAGTCTCTTTTGGTGACTATATTTATCAGATTACAGCTTAATGAATGATTTTGTAGTAAATGTCTTGCTTTACTGAGAGGTCAGTAAAGGTCATCACTGGACAGTTCAAAAGTACACAGGTGTCTTAAAAGTGGACAAGGTCATGCCCACTACATCTCCCCCCTTTTGGAAGCCATCGCCAGTCCTTGGGGATGGGGTCCAACACGAAAGGAAACCTTGAACTGTCTTTGATCTTGAAGTAATCCAGCAAGTGGAAAAGAAAAATCAAAAATTATAATCCCATAAAGTTTTTGGAAATTTCATACTGTTCGGAGGTAATCCCATTGCGAAAAGCTTTTAATCCTTTGGAAAACAAAGTCTGTTAACTCTTGGAAAACAAAGTCTGTGATCCCTTGGAAAGCAAAGTCTTATAATCCACAGCGGTAATTCCACAGCAGTAAATCCACAACGATTAGTTTTGTTGATTGATCAGCAACAATTGTTTTCATAATCAGCATGTAGAGGGGATCCCTCGATTGACGCAGAGGAGGCGACCCTTGGATGAAGGTTGAAGACCAAGCGTTGGAGCTGCAGGTCCCCACATCGAAGGTTGTTGGCTGGTTGGTTTCCAGTCAGTGCCACTCTGGTTCTATGTGTCATGCAATTATGTGGTTTTTTAGGTGGGCTTATGATTGGGATTTTACATTAAGCCTTACCTATATGCACCTGGTATGTAAGCTATCATGGTTTAGATCAGCTACAATTACCAATTAAGGGGTGGATCAATTCTGTAAAATTAGATATAGGGATTTGTACCTATAAAATTTTGGAGGGCTTCTGTAACGAAGGCCTCTAATTCCAAACTATTCCTCCATTCATTACTTAGTTTAGGTTAAACTAAAATAAAAATGAAATATAGTTTGATCTAAATGTCTGTTGTCTTTTAGACGAACGACGTAGGATTTGGTATTCCTAATAAATTCTGAAGTCTATGGCGAGACTCATCAAAATGAATAGGTAATCTAGAATAGAAACGATCGAATCGGTTCAATTTAGAAATTATGAGACCAGTGTAGTTTATTGTACCTTGAGCAACTTTAAACTACATTGACTCTTCAACGATTGCGATTTAACAAAATGAACTGCATGTTGGCATAGTTAAATCCATATCATTCATTAACCAATGTTAATATAAAACCTTTTTGGCTGGGAGTGTTCAGAACCAAACAGTATCTCAACTAATGACAACAGTAATGACTAAACAACAAGGAAACAACGTTTCACTGCTTCGACCCACTCTTGTCGTCAGATTCCAAAGTGCAACACACAAGCAAAACAGGTCTCAACTTTATGACCGAGGTCAAATCAAATCTCGTGGATTTAAACGGTTGTTAAGGTTAGTTTTTTGTTGTGGGTTTTAGACTTAGCGTTTCTAAGTTCAAGTTGGACAATGCGACTTATAGGGTGGGAAATATGGTAGTTTAAACCTGATTAGTTTATTTACTAACTTGTGTTTGTACGACCTTATTATCCCATGAAGTCGGTGAGTTGGTGAGATCTTTGTCTTTTGTGGAGTCATTGAACGCCTTGTAAGGTTTGATCTGATTTCGATGTACCCATTTAGCAATTGGCTCTTTACGGCCTTTGCTGATTTTGATCTCGTAGACGACTGAGGACACTTTGTCTGTTATCAGATGAGGTCCAGTCCACCTGGGCATTAGTTTGCGGGCGAGAGTTCCGGTCCCGGACTCTCCTTTCCCGGTTGCTGGGGCGAACGTATAGTACCAGACTCTGTCTCCCACTTGGAGTTCATTGTGAGAGGCCTTCTGGTCGTAGTACGCCTTGCGTCCTTCAGCGGATTTTTCCAGGTTTTTCTGGGCGAAAGCAAAAGTGTTTCTGAGGTGTACATTCAAATCTTTCATGTATTGTTGTGTAGTGTAGGCTGTCGCCATGGCGGCGTCGCCTGGTTGGTACAACAGGTGTAGAGGGAGAGTCATTTGTCGACCGGTCATCATCTCGAAGGGAGAGATGCCAGTTGATGTGTGTGGAGTGGCTCTTATGGCCATGAGGACCAGAGGGAGTTTCACGTCCCAGTCCTTGTGGTTTGCAGCCACGTATTTCTTCAAAATACTCACCACAGTTCTGTTTGCTCTCTCTACTTGGCCTGAAGCCTGTGGGTGGTAGCCGACATGAAAGTTGGCCTTGACGCCTAGCGTCTTCCACAGTTCTTTCATCACTTCACCTGTGAAGTGTGTACCTTGGTCTGAGTTCACCCTAAGGGGAAGTCCAAACCTTGAGAATATATGATTCATTAACAACATAGCAGTAGTTTGTGCTGTGTCGTTAGGAGCTGGTAGGCATTCTACCCATTTGGTAAATGCACAGGTTACCGTGAGAAAATATTTATTTCCTCTAGAGCTCTTAGTGAGTGGTCCAACCCAGTCGATCTGGAGGTCAGACCATGGGAATGCAATGCCTCTGCTTTGCAGTGGTGCTCTGTGAAGTGGTCTGGTTGGCTGAAACTGGCCACAGACCACGCACCCTTCAATGTAGTCCTTGACATCCTTTTTCATTCCAGGCCAATAGGCAATTTGTTTTAATGCCGTCAGCGTGGCTTTATCTCCTTTGTGTCCTGCGGACGGGAGATCATGGGCATGAACTAACATCACCCCCCTTTGGTCATGGGGAACCACGAACACAGGTGAGGACGTTGGTCCATGAGCGAAAGTTAGGATGCCCTTGATTAGTTTTAGCTGTTTGCGCAGCTGGTAAAGGACTTTAAGGTCTGGATCGGAATCCAGTTCGTCTTTAGACGGAGTGTTTTTGTCTGGATCAGTCAGGTACAGTATCATGTAGTTGATAGCAGGATCCGACTTTTGCTGTTGGATGATGTCTGGGTCAGTCAGTGCAGGCCGTACAGAGACTGCGTTGTCAGCAGGTCTGGCCGCGGCCTGTGCACGTGTGACTGCCATAACCTCAACAGCAGGTTGTGTTGACAGAGTCTTGATCAACCAGGAGGAGTCGAAGGACCATAGAGGACCTTCGTCGGCTCCTTCTTTGGCTAAGGAATCCGCAATGTCATTGTAGTGCTTGTCATCGCCTGGGACTCTAGAATGTCCTGGAACTTTCTTCCAGTAGATCTGTAAGTCGTGTGATGTCACCAAGTGATCACATGCCATGAAAAGCTCTTTGTGTTTGACCACTTTTCTGTCGCTTGTTAGGAAACCGTTCTGTTTCCACACAGCAAGGTGACAAGCGAAACTCAAACGAGCATAGTTAGAGTCAGTGCAGATGACTAGGGTCTTGATGGAGCGTGCTACTACCATCTGGAGAGCTATTAGGATTCCTGCAATCTCAGCGTACTGAGAAGTCTGAGAGCCTAATTTGTAGCTGAAGGTAATCTGTTCTTGGTCTTGGAGGAGGACCCCTCCAACACCTGCCCTACAGATTTTGTCGCGGAGGAATGAAGATCCATCCACGTACAATGTTGTCATATCTTTGCAGATATTGTCATCAAAGAAGTGGTGATTCGGGTCTTCAGTTACTGGGGGTTTTACCTCAACCGGCGGCTGGGTGGCTGGTACATCTTGTGTACACTTCTGGCAGATTGCCAAGTCCGTCCCCAGATGAGACTTCTTGTTTTGACCATAACGTATGTCTAGGTTAAAACTTTGAAGTGCCATGAGCCACGTTGCAACACGTGAGTTTGTCACCACACCATCTCTGATGCGTTCACTGTTAAGAAAGGTCACTGGCTGGTGTTGTGTTTCCACAATGATTTTCTGTCCACCAATGTAGCTGGAGAAATGTTTAACTGCCCACACTGTGGTCAGTAAAGCTTTCTCACAGTCTGAGAATCTCAACTCGGGGCCTGCCATCGTTTTGCTGGCGTAGGCTACTACACGTTTGTCTCTGTCGTGTATCTGGTACAGACCTGCACTTATGCAATGAGCTGAGAAGCCCACTTCCAAGTAAAACTCTTTGTTGTAGTCTGGGTAGACTAAACAAGGGGCTGACTTGATCCTGTTTATAAGAGCGTCCATTGCCTGTTGCTGTTTGTCAGTCCAAACAAATGGTACGTCTTTTTTAAGGAGTTCAGTCAGTGGTTTCGCAAGGTCCGCATAGTTTTCGATGAACTGGTTCGAGTAGTTACACACGCCCAGAAAACTTTGTAGTTCTTTGAGATTGGTGGGGACTTTGAGATTGTCGAGGCCTTGGGTGCGAGTCAGCTGTGGTTGTACTCCGTCAGGACCTACAAGTAGGCCAACGTAGTCCACTTTGGTTCTGCACCATTGGCATTTTGACAGTGATATCTTAGCACCAGCAGTTGTCAGCTGATTCAGAACGTGG
>JBBPBX010075934.1:0-17237 GCA_038048925.1 Garcialebias charrua | reverse complement strand
AACAACCCTACAAACCTGTGTTGGTAATAACGCTAAAAAATCAGCCGACGTAAATAGTTTGACTACAGATGTTGGGTTTAGGACACCATGCTGTTTTCCATTTTATCCAGGAGTTACATGAAAAGAAAATCTTCCCTGGTTTGAAACACAGAAATGATCAGAAGTTTCCATCACGGTCAGGTTAATTGTGGGATTTAACGTTTCACTTTAACATCCAACCTGAATAATTCTTAAAACCATCGTTAAATTTATTGTGGCCTTTCTCTGAGATATACAAAAAAAAATGTCACATTTTTGTCATCTGTGTGTTTCCCTAGCCTGGTTAAAACCAGACCCTTGTCCTTCACTTCGCTTCGTACTAGGGTCTGGACTTTCTGTTATAGGGAAACGATTCTTGCTGGAGGCGTGGCCTCTGCTGATGGCTGCTCCCCCGTGGTCTGCTGAACTTGGAATCTGAACTTGAAATCTGCAGGGACTCGGGCAGCAACGTAAAACCCGATTTTAATTCTCTCGTGACAACCTGAGGCATTTCCTCATAGCGGAGGGAGAGGAGGAGGAGGAGGAGGGAGGAGGGAGCGATCACTTGACTTTTGGCCAAAAAAACAAAAGAAAACTCCAGATAAGGGATTAAGAAGGGGAAATTAATACATTTGTGTCACATATAAAACAGTCCTGCATCGCTTTGCATCGCTTTGAATGAGAACATGCGAATGCTCGCTGGCTGCGCTGGGACAGGTGGGGGCGTGGGTTAGGGGCCAAAAACTCCGCCCCTTCTGTTCTCTGATTGGTCCGGTCAAAAATCTACCGGAGAAATCGTTGTCTATGAGAGAAGTCCCAGACTGTGCAGTGAAGGGAAATGAGAATTGAGCGGAGCTGTGCAGGAAGGCGAGGGCCAGGCTAATGTTTCCCATACAAGACGAAATTCGTCTCTGCATCTAACCCAACCACCACCAGGTGGTGCAGTGGGCAGCCATAGAAAGCGCCCGGGGAGCTGGGGAAATAGGTGTGCACTCATAGACACCCCAAGGTATGTAGTGGCCGGGGTTCGAACCTGGGTGGGACAAGGTCAGAAATAAACATACAGGCTCAAATACTATTAACATACATTCACCTACAACTGTTAATAAGTGAAGCTGAAGGTTCTAGAAGGTCTTTTAACTTGACAAGGCCTATTAACTTCCTGTTAGTGATCATGATCGACTGCAGCTGGTAGTTACTCTAGGACTGGTTGGACGGTGGTCATCTGTCCCCCTCAGATGGAAGGAAACTGGTTCTGATGTTCAGGAACCACCAAGGTTCAAACCAGCCATAAATTGGAACTGTCGATCAGTGTCCTTGTCCACCAGTGTCCCTGTCCATCTGTGTCCCTGTCCACCAGTGTCCTTGCCCACCCGTGTCCCTGTCCACCAGTGAAGACAGCTTTACATCACCATTGATTGAGAGAACCAAGAACGAAGCTCAAAAAAAAAAAAAAACCTAAAGCTGGACTGAAACCTGCAGCTGTCCACATGGACAAAGTTTGGTAGTCAGAAGACAGAAATTGAGACAAGAAGGATATGTGGACGAGTCAAGGTGAGGCTTTCAGACCCCAGGACACAGAACCAATTGTCAGGTGTGGTGGTGGTAGCTTCATGCTGTGGTACAAAGTGGATGGAAAAATACTGTAAATAAGAAGAAGACTACCTGCAGATTCTTCACCTTCACCTCAGATCAGCAACTGGACAGTTAAAACTTAAGACAGAGTTGGGTCCAACAGAACTATGATTCCAAACACATGGCAAGACTGGTTTCTGACTGGATAAATCAGGCTGACACCGAGCTTCTGGATCGTCCTTCCCCAAGACCCGAACTCAACCTGATTCAAGGTTTGTGGACTACGGTAGGTCTGAAATCAGGAAACCAACCTGTTTCAATAAAGTCCACAAGTTCTGCCAAGAAAAGTTCTCAAATAACAAAAGTGCTTTTAGCTCATGTTCTGTCTGTTTTTAGCTCAATTTCTATCTGTTTTAGCTTGTGCTCTGACTGTTTTAGCTCATGCTCTGACTGTTTTAGCTCATGCTCTGTTTTAGCTTGTGCTCTGTCAGTTATAGCTCATGCTCTGCCTGTTTTTGTTTGTTTTGCCTGTTTTAATTCTTGTTCCGACTGTTTTAGCTCTTGTTTTGACTGTTTTAGCTTGTGCTCTGTATGTTTTTGTTTGCTTTGCCTGTTTTAGCGCTTGTTCTGACTGTTTTAGCTCATGTTCTGTCTGTTTTAGCTTATTCTGACTGTTTTAGCTCATGCGCTGTCTGTTTTAGCTTGTGCTCGGTCAGTTATAGCCTGTGTTCTGTCAGTTATAGCTCATGCTCTGCCTGTTTTTGTTTGTTTTGCCTGTTTTAACTCTTGTTCTGACTGTTTTAGCTCATGCTCTGTCTGTTTTAGGTTGTGCTGTGTGTTTTTGTTTGTTTTGCCTGTTTTAGCTCCAGTTCTGACTGTTTTAGTTCATGTTTTTTTTTTACTGTTTTTACTCATTTTAGCTCTTGTTCTGTCTGTTTTAGCTTGTGCTCTGTGTGTTTTTGTTTGTTTTGCCTGTTTTAGCTCTTATTCTGACTGTTTGAGCTCATGCTCTGTCTGTTTTAGCTTGTGCTCTGTGTGTTTTTGTTTGCTTTGCCTGTTTTAGCTCTTGTTCTGACTGTTTTAGTTCATGTTTGTTTTTTCCTGTTTTTGCTCGTTTGGCTTATTTTAGCTCTTGTTCTGACTGTTTTAGCTTGTTTCTGCCACAACAAAGGTTGATTCTTTAGTTGTTATAAAATAAACATTTAATTTTATTACCTTCATTAAATGACGTGTCAGGAGTTTGAGAACACGACGACAGACTTGGTGTTTTTTTCTTTCTTTCCAGATTTAAATCTCTTTATTTAAAGTGTTGTTCAAATAAATAATCTGTCTGATGTTTCTCTCTTCATACAGTCACAGTTTCCCATTATCTCCATAAGGAGCACATATCTGTTTGTGGAGCCTCAAACCTGTGCCTGTTTCAGATAATCCATCGTAATCTGCTACTGGTTTTATCAAACTTTTGTTACCATGGGAACAAAAAGCTGCAGCGAGACTCTGCGGACCCGTCTGCTCTGATGCTGTCAAAGCAGCAGAAGTTTGACGCGTTCACGGCTCTCGCTCTGTGACGGATTATCGGCTCGAACGAGCACCAGGAAGCCAGTTTGGAAGACAAGCTGAGCGCTGCCGGAAAAGATCATTTAAAAACCATCTGAAGCCGTTCAGACTGTTAAACATAAAAACATCAGAATATTCCTGGTAAATGTGTTCAAAAGGAATCTTGACTTGCTGGTTTTACTCACCTTTACACTTGTTGGTCGTCTTGTCCAGGATAGCTTTTGCAGACTGAATCTTTCCATACCTGGACAAACAAAAACACTTATTAGGACTAAAGAAAATGTCTTAGACGTCAAACTTCTGTTTTAATTTCTAGGCCAAACTTCTGTTTAACAGAAAAAAGAACCAATGAAAAGATGAATAATTTTCATTGAGAGCTTGCAGGACAAAAAACCGCCACGTTCTCCAACAATATAACCAGATTTGAACATTCTTGGGTTTGAGAGAGGAGTAAAGGAGACCATCTTTGTGAAAAGAAACTGTCCATCATTAAACAGGGGTGGAGGCCTCCGGGTTCAACTGTCCCCCTCTTACAATGCTGTTATTGCTAGTATCACTCAGCCCTCTGTGAATAGCAAACAACCATCAGGGTGCTAACGATCCATCGTTAGGCTGATGGTCCTCCTTGATCATGTGAGCAGCTGGTTTCAGGCTGTCATCAGCCAACTGGTTGATCCACTGTGAGAGGGTGCTATTTATAAGACTGAGCTGAATACAGCATCTCAGACTGAGGAAGTCTTTCGGACGAAAGACGAAACGTTTCTACAATTTTTTTTTTTTTTTGAATGTCCAGAGGACCAGACTTAGCTTTTTTAGATTTTTCTACCTGGATTATTGAGCATGCATCAGGGTATTCTTGGGTTACTTTATTCTCTGAAATGTGGCAAACTGTGCGTGGACTCTGTGGACCTGCAGACTTTATGTCTCGCTCATTTCCACATGCAGTTGCTATGAAAAGCGCTTTCATTTCTGCTTTGTGCTGGAACACACCACTGGGAACATGAAGAAAACACGAGCAGAGCAGGACGCAAACAGCTGCTGCTGTTCGTTACATGCAGGCCGATCTCCCAACATGCGTTTCATTTAGATGAAATCAGGAAGAAATCAAACTTTAGTTTGAACTTATACTAAACATTCACCTGCTGTATTTTTATTTCCTCTACAAAATGTATTTTTTTTACATCAAAGAACACCAAAAGTAGCTTTTAACATGCATTATAGTGATATTTAGGTCTCAGGGGTGAAGGATGTGTGCTGAGGGTCACTACAGACATAAAAGATACAAAATCAAATTTCAAAACAAACATTTCTTAAAGGGGACCACAGATGCAAAATTCACTTTTTAATGTTTTTTTTAACTCTACTTTGGGTATTTACTTCTTAAAAAAACAGTCCTAGGGCCAAAGAAATGCACCCAGTGGTACATTGAAGCCCGAGATACACTGAAGCAGACTCCGTATACGCGCGTATACGCGCGTATACGGAGCCGCTGCTACACTCGGCTTTCGTTCTCGCGTAGATTCTCGTGTTTTCGCTCCAAATTCTAACGTCATTTCCTCCGTACCGTCACTTCCGATCGTCACTTCCGCTAGTTTTTCGCTCCAAACGCTCGCGTTCTCCTTGTTGTAATATGAGCAGCTGAGCACGGAGTGCTTTTCCTGCAGCCCACAGCCCACCACAGCCCACCAGGGAATATATAAAACATCGCGCACCCAGGTAGGACCTGAATTCATTCATTTCATTCATCGAGTGAACGGAGGAAGAAGCGGTTACTTGACTTTAGGCAAAAAAACAAAAGAAAAGGCCCGATCAGCGATAAAAAAGAGGAATTTATTTCATTTGTGTAACATACAAAACAGTCCGGCGCCGGGGAAGTTTAGGTCAGACACCGCGCATCGCGTATGCGAATCGCGTATGCGTAGTAAAAAAATACTTTTGCGCGTACTTGCCCTGAGGGGCTACGCTGCGTACGGGGCGTACGTACGCTGCGTATTGGCGTATCGTGAGGACGCTCGAGTGTATCTCGCCCTTTACTCTAAGTAGATTTATTTTTCTGGGATATAAATGTCTCGTTTTCAAATCCTCGCGCTTGTGACGTCACAAGCGCCAGGACAACCCACCCCGAACCTGAATCCAGCCCCTCACCTAGCAACCCCTGGTTAGGCTCAACCCACTTCAGTATAAAAGACGTGACGGTTGTTTTTCCTGATTTCATCTCATCTTTTGTTTAAATGTTCTTAATTTCATGTGTACAGCACTTTGTTGCAGCTGTGGTTGTTTTAAATGGCTTTATAAATAAAGTATAATTGTTATTTTTACGTTTTAGTTCAATTTTTAGCGTATTAGCGATCGCTCCCAGCGCGCAGCCGGCAGAAATAAAACGAGCAGACCGCCGGCGAAGGGACCATCTGCGGGCGTGAGCTGCTGGGAACTGCTGGCTTTTGAGGACTGTGTGGGTCCGGTCAGAGGTTGCCTCATACGGATAAATTAACTGGAGACACTCGGTGAACTTTGTGTGTGTCTGGACTGGAGCAGCGATCGCTCCCAAAAGCGCCGCATGCAACGAGCGGAGCTGGCGGTGTGCCGGAGGAGGAACGAGCTAACATTAGCCTCGGATTCGGGTGGGCTAATGCCTAAAGGGAGCAGCAAATGGCGGCGCGCGCAGACTGCTTTCGGTAAGTTATCTTAAGCTAGCACTAACAGTAAGTCAAATGAGTAATAAAAAAAGAGCTAATTTTAAAACAACAACAGATTAGAGATACAGAGGGCGGAGTTAATGTAAACAGATTTTTGAAGGGCGTGGCCTTCAGAGCTCATTATCATAAAAAGCCTGTTCAGAACGGAAATGAGAAAAGGCAGAACTAAAAAGGGGATATCTTATTATCTAAGAATTATTTTGTGCATTAAATTGAATGAACATGGTCTGGATAGCACACAGACATACCATAAAAATTTATAAAACCAATATGTGGTCTCCTTTAACAATAAAATGTGATGCCATTCTAAATCCTTTTTGCCACTGATCCACTCGTCTTATCGGTTCTTCCCAGGTGGAGGTGATTTACCTCTGTGACGATTTTCCCC
The DNA here is from genome assembly GCA_038048925.1 of Garcialebias charrua. Taxonomy (NCBI): domain Eukaryota; kingdom Metazoa; phylum Chordata; class Actinopteri; order Cyprinodontiformes; family Rivulidae; genus Garcialebias; species Garcialebias charrua. The sequence goes on along the minus strand of JBBPBX010075934.1, from coordinate 11,003 downwards.
GCTCTGTGGGCGGGGTCGTCAATGTGAAGTGGGCCGTATCGCAACAGGTCATTGTGTTCGAACCACTCCTCTCATTGTGGTCCTTAATTGCCCTACGATCAGACGTAACTTTCTTTAGCTTATCTCAGCACTGCTTGCAAGTCCGGGCGTAGCCACGCTGCACCTTCATCTCGGATATCTCTCAGTAAATCCACTCGTTTCTTGTGGCGCCGTCAGTCAACACGATGAGGAAGTGAAGATTCAGATGTAGTTTGCTGTTTTGCTGGGCGGGTCATCCAGTGACGTAGCTCTGCTGGCCATTTAACGGCTGCTGTCTGCTTACGTGAACATTGTCCCCTCGGAGCAGTCCGCGTGGAACCTCGAACAAGCTGGTCCCATAAACCGGGCTGACTGGGGATGGTACCGGTTGAGGGGAGGCCTTTAACTGGTGCGGTGCGGTGCAGAACCGATGAGAGTTGAAACAGTAGCAAATCGCCATAACAGATTCAGTTGCTGTGTGAAGGCGTTTGTCCTAGTAGAGTTGCCGTAGCTTCCTGTCGCAGTAAAGCTAATTGTTTTCATATATTTTCCAATTTATTTGCGTAAACATGAATAATTTTTGTCTGTAAATAAAGGCTAAAGCAGCCATAGTAGGACTTTTAGTGTATTACTGTTTAGTAATAAACGGGATGCTAATCAGGTTAGCTTTTCCATGGAGTTTTCAATATTAAGTTAGCATTTATGCTAATTGTTGATAAGCTGTTCTGCAGAACACTGAGGGATGTGTCTATAAATAATAGTTGAAGTTATCATAGCGTGTCTTTCAGTAAAATCTTCTAAATGTTTATGTTTAAATTTTGAGTGATAAACGATGCTCATTGCATTAGCTTTTCTATGTGGTTTCAACGTTAATGTTAGCGTCTACGCTAATTGGTGATCAGTTTTCTTCACTGAACCCAGGATTACCGGTAGTTATGACTGTAAATAATAGTTGAATTTAGTAAAACATGACCAGCATTAATAACTTTGAAATGTTTAATTGGTGTATACATTTCCTGTGATAAACACAGACATAATTATTTTATTGTTATATTCCATTTTCAAACTTTCTTCACTGAATCCTGAATTATTTATGTCTGTAAATGATCATTTTTAGTAATGCCTTTAAAACGTTTAACTTGTGTAAAATTTTTCAGTTATAATACGTTAAAACCGTTAGCTTTCCATAGTGTTTTTAATGATAATGTAGCATCTATGCTACATTAACTTGTCATTTTATTGTATTTTGAATTGAGTTTTTAGTTCACTCTGTGTTAGTTTTGTAGCTCTGTTTTTATGCTTTCTTTTATCTTGTTTGTATCTGATGTTCAGCACTTTGTTTCAGCTGTGGCTGTGTTAAAGCGTTTTATAAATAAAGCTGATGATGATGATGATGATGATGATGATGATGATGATGATGATGATGATGATGTGATGATGATGATGACATGCTACATGTTGGTCAGTAGCAAGTTGTTTCTCAACAATTTGAAAATAAATATAAAAAAAAAATACATATAAATTTGTTTTACTTTGCTGAAACAGGGTTGGAACATAAAAGACCACTTTTTTTTCTTTCTTTTTTTACAAATACCGGTAGCTACCACCAACACCTGATTAGCTTAGCTTAGCACAAAGACAGGAAATAGGATTCAAAATATTCTCATGATGAAAGAATCATTAAAACTATGTTTCCTAAAAGAAGAGACTGTTCCTGTTAGTTTCAAAATATGAATCCCAACAGAGCGTGCCTCGCCTTGTCTTGATTGTTTTGATGGTAGAAGTGAGCATTAATGGGTGAGTCAGAACAGCTGATGAGGGCTACTTGAAACCCGAGCGGATAATTTGTCAAGGACAAAAAAATTACATAAATTAATATTTGAAAAGCCATGAATTAGAGCTAGAAACATTTATGACTCATAACAGCCTTTTAGTGTTCTTGCACTTCAACTCAGTGGCTGAACTGTTCAAAACCACTGGCTGTCCTAACGTTTATCCTTCAAACCTCTCAAACTAAAATGCATATTGCCCACTGCTGTGTAGGCCAATCATCAAATAAAGGTTTTCTGTGATCTATTAGCACTGGGATCATGTGTGGAGGATAACTCTCAGCTACTACCACAGCAAGGTTTAGCTCAATATAGTAAAAACTGACTGAGTTATGGCCATTTTTATGTTTTTAAGACTGATCAGCTGTAGCAGCCATCTTGAACGGGGTTGACTTCAAACAATCTGTTGTAGATGTTCTTCCAAAGACTATAAAGCCCGTGTTTCAGCAAACAACGATGTTCATCCTGTACGTGTGTGTGTACTCACTGGTGGCAGAGTTTGACCAGATCCAGATCCGTGGTGGCGGGAGGCAGGCCTCGGATGTAGAGATTAGTTTTGCTGAGCTGCTCCAGGCCAGTGCTGCTGCTGCTGCTGCTGCTGGGACTGGACGGAGTCATGGGGTACGACTGCACACAGGAAAACCCACTGTTAGGATGTTTACAGGACCAAGATAATCTCATTTAAACCTGGGTCAACAGTCATCACAAGAACCTTCCATCTGCGAGAAACTGGAAGCACAGAAACACCCGGGAGGAGCAATCTGACGTTGAGGATTCACGCCACGATACGGCACCGCTCATCAATGATCAACGCTGGCGCCGGTTGTTTACGGCGCTGCGCCCATCAGGCACCGACAGGTAGAGATAGGATACACGGCTGTTTGAAGGGAACCGGATCTTGACGATCCATTTGCTTCATAGAGCCGTTCAATTTTGAATGACAGTGACCGTTATCATGTGCGCCGTACGTGATGACGTATGTTGTCAGGACTGTACCACATGTGCTGGCAAGTGGGGAATCCCCCCACCCCAAGTGCTTCACTCCTCCCCTTTGCCTGTTCTCCTTCGTCTTAGTGAAAAAGAGGAGGAGGAGTGACCATCTCTGTGGTTGAGGAGGAAAACATGTAGAAATTATGAGGAAGAAAAAATTAAACAAGGATCAGGTTTTTATTGTCTGCAACTCAAGTTTTTATTGTTCCTCGCAAAGAGACGTCCCAACGATCCGGATCGTTCGCAAAACAGGAATGACTTTTAGGTATTTTATGTCAAATATGCTTGTGATCTAACATCCTACACTTTTAAAGGGAGGTAACATCCGGAACAAATAATTCGAATTTTCACCATTTTAATTTAAACAAACTTGTTCAAAAAACACATAAAATCATGTAAAGCCCCAGTTGAAACAGATTTAATTCATATTCAGATGTGCTACTCTATAAAAATATCTATTCTGTTCTATGTAACTCATTGCCTGAAGACCGCCACCATCATCCCAGTCCCAAAAAGCTCCACAGTGACTGGTCTGAATCGGCCGGTGGCCCTCACCCCGATAGTCGCAAAATGCTTTGAGAAACTGGTCATGACCCACATCAAGACAACCGTCAACATCAATGAGGATCCTCATCAGTATGCGTACCGTGAGAACCGATCAACAGAGGACGCCATCTCTTCTGTGGTCCACACTGCTCTCACCCACCTGGATCAGAAGGACTCCTACGTCCGTATGCTCTTTGTGGACTTCACATCTGCCTTCAACACCATGATCCCCCAAACTCTGATGGACAAACTATCCACACTTGGACTAAGCCCCTCCATTTGTAACTGGGTACTAGACTTCTTAACAAACAGACCTCAGTCCGTGAAGATCCACAACTTCTCCTCCTCCACCATAACCCTCAGCACTGGCTCTCCTCAAGGATGTGTGCTGAGCCCTCTTCTGTTCACTCTGCTCACATATGATTGTGCAGCCTACCCATCCAGGCTGTCATATTGTAAAGTTTGCAGATGATACAGCGGTGGTGGGATGCATCACAAACAATGATGAGTCCAGCTACAGGCAGGAGGTGAAACACCTGGAGAGCTGGTGCAAAGAGAATAACCTTCACATCAATGTGAAGAAGACAAAGGAGATGATTGTGGACTTCAGAAGGAACAAACAAACCCACACCCCACTGAACATAAGAGGATCTGCGGTGGAAGTGGTCTCCAGCTACAAGTACTTGGGTGTACACATGAATGATAACCTCAGCTGGAGCAACAACACCACCAGCCTGATCAAGAAAGGTCATCAGAGACTCTACTTCCTCAGACGGCTGAGACGAGCTGGTCTGAGAAGCTCAGTCCTCACCTCCTTCTACAGGTGTGCAGTGGAGAGCATCCTGTGCTCCAGCATCAACGTGTGGCATGGAGGCTGCACAGTTGCAGAGAGGAAAGCTCTACAGAGAGTGGTGAAGGCTGCACAGAAGTCTGTTGGAGTCAGTCTCCCCACCATCACAGACATTTACACCTCCAGATGCAGGAAAAGAGCCACCTGCATCATGAAAGACCTCACTCACCCAGCACACACACTCTTTGCCCCACTCCCCTCAGGACGGAGGTTGAGGAGCATCAAATGTAGAACCACTAGACTGAGGAACAGCTTCTACCCTGAGGCTGTTAGACTCATGAATAAATAAATAATAAGAATAATCACTGCAAAATATCACAACATGCTGATGCTGATCTGTTTTCTTGTTGCTGTGTTCATCTGTGACCATCTGCTCATACAGACTCGTGTTTGTGCTACTGTTTGTAATGATGTTTTTCTATTACATTAGGGCTTAGTGTATTTCTAGTTGATGTATTTCTAGTTGATGTTTTTCTTAATTATATCCTAGATGTTATTACTGTTTTTACATTTTGTTGTTGGATGTAACTGGGACCCTGTGTACATAATCTTGTTTCATCACATGTACCACATGCGGTGCAAATGACAATAAAGACTCTGACTCTGAATGATCCCAGTTATTAGAAGTTGTTGAATTCTGATCAGATTGACAAGCTAACAATGAGCTAACAGCTAACTGATGAGATAATGGCTGACTGATAAACTGTAACTTTGTTGTCATGCGCATCACATGTGGTACATGAGGTGGAACAAAATTGTGTACTCAAGGTCCCAGTTACACCCAAACAGCAAAAATATAAAGTATAAAAAAGAAACAGTATACTGTACAGTACAAGGATCTAAGATGTACGCTAAACGCTAATAATGCAATAGTGTATTAAACAGCAGCCTGAACATGAGCCTGTTGTGAGCAGATGGGCATGAATACAGCAGCTTTAAGGCAAGAAATCAGCAGCATGGATAATCAGCAGCACAGAAATCTTGTTCAAAAAACATGTAAAGCACATGTTGAAACATCTGAAACTATCAAAAAGATAGTTTTTTAAAAGAAAGATCTGAAACTATCAACATTCATCTCTCCTGGATCCTTTATGTCAACCGTAGTAGAAAATGTCATCAAGAAACTTGACCATTGCAGATGTTTCTAACCACTACTTATCCAATATACATGTCATTGTCATGTATTGGGATGCTGACGGAGTTTACGTGATGACGTGTGTGGGGGCGGAGTTAAGAAGGTGTTCGTTCTGGAAGAGCGGTGGCAGGTGGTGGATGAAGATGGTTCAATAAAGTGAATGAAACGATACCACTTCGTCTGATGATTCAATTCAGAATATCTGCCTAATTAAGTAATAAGGTGGATATACAACAATGGCGACGAGGAAAAACATTGTCAAGCTGAAGATGACGATGGATTCATGTGGATTGTAAAGACGGTGTCGCGCTGAAGACGTCAACGGCAACACGAGGTTAGCTAAAAAAGTTCAAGCTAACATGGAAAAGTCAAGTATTCAACCGTTCGATTGCTACACGGATCCAGCGACCCTTGGACCAAGATGGACAAGGTGGCTGACATCATTTGAGCTGTATGCAGACGGTAAAGGACTTATTCTGTTTGATGATGCCACAGACGCAATTAAACAGCGGAGGCGCGCGCTGTTACTGCACCTGGCCGGACAAGACGTGCAGGACATTTTTTCTACATTACCACAAGGAGGTGAGGTTACGGATTATGAGGCAACAGTGGCTGCGCTGAACACTTATTTTGTGCCACGAGTAAATGAAGCATATGCTCGTCAGACTTTTCACAAAATATTCCAGAAACAAGGTGAAACTATTCAACAATTCTGTACTCGCTTAAGGCAAGCTGCAAGAGACTGTGACTTTCGTGGCGACAATGATAACCAAATAAGAGATGCGGTTTTGAGCAAATGCACATCTGAATACGTGCGAAGAAAGTTACTGGAGGAGGGTCCCGGCTTGACACTGGCTCGTACACTGGAGGTGGCTTCGCAGTGCGAGCGCGTGGAGGAGCAGCTGGCGGCGATGAGCGTCACCGAGGAAAAGAAGATGGAGGACGCGGTCAACAGGATTGCAACAACAAAGAAAGGAAAGCACTGGAAATCAAAAGAAAATGTGAAGGAGGAAAATAAAACAGAAAGACAGTGTTACAGATGTGGATTCACAGATCACATGGGAAAAGATCCAAAATGCCCAGCACGAGGACAAACATGTCACAAATGTACTGGTAAGGACCACTTTTCAAAAATGTGCCGCACAAAAAGGCAAAAGAACCAAAATGTGAATATGATGGATGAATATGCTTTTATTGTGAAGGAGGACAATGTACCTGATAAACTGTTATTTTCTGTGGGGGGAGTCGAGCTAAAAATGTTGATTGACTCTGGTGCTACAAGCAATATAATGGGAGAAAATATATGGGAAAAACTTAAAGCTGAAAAGATAAAATGTTATTCATATGTACCTAAAGAGCAGAGAAAGCTGTATGCTTATTCCTCAACACAAGCTTTAAACATTAAAGGTGCATTCAGGTGTGAAGTGAAAATTGGCAACAGGAGAGAAGAAACAGAGTTTATTGTCATAAGAGGCAATGGTGAACCACTCCTGGGTAAAAAGACTGCTGTAAAGCTTGGAGTGTTAAAAATAGGAGAAAATGTAACAACGGTCTCAGAATCAAATAACATTCTGCAAGAACAGTGCCCAGATGCATTTAAAGGAATAGGAAAATTAAACACCAAACAAAGCAAACTCACAAAAGAAAGAGTGAGGGCTGTAGCAGAGATAAGAGAACCAAGAAATGCTGCAGGTGTTAATGGGAAACTAAATACTGCTGACTCACTATCAAGACTGTTAGATAAGATAACACAAGACACACACATACATGAGTCTGAGGAGTATGTAAGACAGGTTGAGGAGGCATCTGCCACAGATTCAGAGCTAACAGAGGTGCGAAAAGCAGTTGAAAATGGACATTTTGAAAAATGCAAAGCATATGCACCCATTGCTAATGAACTGTGTGTGATAGGACATATAGTGTTGAGAGGAACACGCATTGTGATGCCAGAAGAGCTAAGAGCTAAAGCTATTATGTTGGCACATGAAGGACATTTAGGAATAGTAGGGACAAAACAACGGCTCAGGACAAGAGTATGGTGGCCTGGCATGGACAAAGCAACAGAAAAATATTGCAAAGCATGTCATGGTTGTCAAATAGTAGCCAGACCTGATCCACCAGAACCGGTGAGAAGCACAATTTTACCAGATGGACCGTGGCAAGATGTGGCAGTAGATTTACTGGGACCATTATCTTCAAATCACTCCATTCTTGTGCTAATAGACTATTACAGCCGTTATTATGAATATGAGGTGTTAACATCTACGACTGCTGAGAAAGTCATTGACTCTATTGACTGTATGTTTAGTAGACATGGTCTACCAGTTTCCATTAGATCTGACAATGGTCCACAGTTCAAATCTGAATTATTCAAAGAATACTGTGAAAATAATGGAATCAAACATGTGAGGACAACACCAAAATGGGCTCAAGCCAACGGTGAAGTTGAACGTCAGAACGCATCACTGATGAAGAGGATCAGAATCGCACAAGCTGAAGGACTGGACTGGAAACGAGAACTAAGAAAATATGTGACAGCTTATCGAAGCATTGAACATGCAACCACAGGCAAAAGTCCTGCAGAACTGTTATTCAACAGAAAAATGAGAGGAAAACTACCGGACATGAGTGAAACAAACACAGCTGCGTTGGATGTACGTGACAGAGACGCAGAACAAAAAGGAAAAGCGAAAAGTTATGCTGACATCCGAAGAGGAGCTCAACATTCAAAAGTAGAACTGGGAGACACAGTGTTGGTTCAACAGGAAAAAGTTGACAAACTAACAACACCATTTAATGCAATACCACACAAAGTCGTGAGCAAAACAGGAAACCAAGTTGTGGTTGAATCACCAACAGGAGCTCGGTATCACCGAAACACCACACATGTGAGAAAATATGAAACTGAGGAAAAAGTTGGTGAACAAAAACTGTTTTCTGAAAATAAAGACTTTGAGGAAGAAAAAGAAGAAAACACTTACAGTGCAACACCACAAGAGGGCACTCAAGACTTAGAAATGGGAAAGACATTTAGGCCTCAGAGACTCAGAAAGACTCCAGAGAGGTTTCGTGACTTTGTATAATTAAAAAAAAAAAAAAGGGAAATGGTTGGTCAGGGTTCTAAGAAAGAAATGTAAATTGTTTTATGTTGTTCTGTGACTAAGGAAATGTATTGGCAAGCCTGAAGGCGTGAAGATGATGGAAAAGAAAAAAACTGATGTTTAAATGTATGGAGGGGGAAATTGAAAATCTAAGGAAAAGGGGGATGTCATGTATTGGGATGCTGACAGAGTTTACGTGATGACGTGTGTGGGGGCGGAGTTAAGAAGGTGTTCGTTCTGGAAGAGCGGTGGCAGGTGGTGGATGAAGATGGTTCAATAAAGTGAATGAAACGATACCACTTCGTCTGATGATTCAATTCAGAATATCTGCCTAATTAAGCAATAAGGTGGATATACAACAGTCATTGTTGTTTTTTTTTGTCTGCTTGTTTTGTATATAATGTATATAGAAATCTGTCATATCCTGTTGGTTTTGAACTGTCAACATCTGTTTACTGTGATTGTAGTTTTCTTTATTTTCTTTTTGATAAGTGCAAATGCCTACTGCCAATGTGACGTGTGCTGCTGACCACTTGACCAGGTCACCCTTGTAAAAGAGATCTCGATCTCAATGGGCTCTACCTGGTTAAATAAAGGTGATTGAAACAGTTTTAATTCATATTTAGAATTAAATTACACCACATTGCTGTGTCATTACAGTGATTTGTCTGGTTATGGATTCATAAGTCTAACAGCTTCAGAGTAGAAGCTGTTCCTCAGTCTAGTGGTTCTACACTTAATGCTCCGCACACAACTTTCTGCCTTAGGGGAGTGGGGCAAAAAGTGAGTGAGCTGGGTGAGTGGGGACCTTCTTGCTATAGCTTATCGACAAGCTAATTGCTAACTGATTAGGAACCAGCTAACAGCCAACTGATGAGTTAACAGCTAACTAATAAACTAAAAGCTTACTGACAAGCTAACCGCTAACTGATGAGCGACCAGCTAACTGACAACTGCAAACTGATGAACTATCAGCTAATTTACAACATACTAACTGTTAACTGACAAGCTATACCAGCATAGCTAACCGATAAACTAACTGCTAATTACAAAACTCCTAAATGATGAGCTAACAGCTAGATTAACTAATGACAACCTAACTCCTATCTGATGAACTAACAGTTAACTGACGAACTAACAGCTAATTTACAACCTAATTTCTAACTAAAGAGCTACAAGCTAACTGGTGAGCTAACAGCTAACTGATGAACTAATAGCTAATTTACAAATCTGCTAAATGATGAGCTAACAGCTACAGATTACCTAACGTATAACTGCCACCCTAACTCCTAACTGGTGAACTAACAGTTAACTGATGAACTAACAGCTAATTTACAACCTAATTGCAAAAGAGCTACAAGCTAATTGGTGAGTTAACAGTTAAGTGATTAACTAATGGCTAATTAATGAACTAACAGCTGAATTTACAACCTAACTGTGAATTGATTAATTAACAGTTAACTAAGGATCAACAAGCTAATTGACAAATTAACAGCTAACTGATGAACTAACTGATGAGCTAACATTTACAAGCTATCAGCAAGTCAGAGTGTGACTGAGACCAAGGTAAATTTTAGCCAATTTAACAACTACCGGTACTTAACATCTTATAGAAATTTAAGGAAACACTATTTTATTAACCTTTTCATTGTCAGAAATTTTGCATTACATGAATATCTTGGCAATTTTTTTTTACAATACTCCTGCAGAAAGTCACCTTAGTGCAAATCAAAACATTTGCGTCTCTCCAGCAAACTATTTGGGATTAAAAACATCAGAGCTAAACTAACAGATTTACAGCTGTAAAAATTATAACGCTACGAATCAAGTACGGTACACACTCTTCAGCGGGACCTCCAGTAAAAGAAAAGTCTTTGTCAACAAAATGCTGTATGTAGAGAGAGACTACTACTGAGTGAGGTAAATGTTACACATACAGTATATAGTCAACCTTGGGTTCATGTTTGAAATGAGCAGAAATAAATCTTTTGCACAATTATGATTCTGTCCACACAAAAAGATAATTTCTAATAGGCAGGCCTTGAATCACACCAGGATTAAATCTACAGTTTTTTTTCCATGCTTGTAAGCCACTTACACACCACATTGCCCTGCAAAGCATTTCCTTCCCTTTACTCATTCATTAAAATCGCTCCCAGCCAGCCCAAACCCTCTACAGATCAGATCAAAGGCAGAACAACACCATCTGTCCAGAACCAAAGGAGAATCCACTCCGAGAGCCAAAGATACACAACCCATTTTTTAAAGAAGAACAGAAAACAGTGTCCTTTGTTCTTTCATAGTTAAGTGCTTCTTGAACAGATACGAGGTTTGGTATTTGCTCCGGTAACGTTGGTTTGGGCGTGCACCAAGGGTCCAGATCTCCTCTACAACCTCTTTGCACAGAGGCGAGACCAGTGTGTCCATGAAATATATTAGATCTGTCAAGGGTCTGTTTTCTTTTTAGGGAGCGCTAAATGATCTTTGAGGCTTTCCGATGATTTCTTTAAGTTCTTTTAGTGAGCACTGATTTC
>JBBPBX010075933.1:0-15000 GCA_038048925.1 Garcialebias charrua | reverse complement strand
CACATCAGAACAGGGATAACTACATTCGTTCATGTCGGCTGCTCCCGGATGGTCGAACGCTCATTGTTGGTGGCGAGGCGAGCACCTTGTCGATTTGGGATTTGGCGACGCCAACTCCTCGGATCAAAGCAGAACTTACTTCATCAGCGCCGGCGTGTTATGCTCTGGCCATCAGCCCTGACTCCAAAGTTTGCTTTTCCTGCTGCTCTGATGGAAACATAGCTGTCTGGGATCTTCACAACCAGACATTGGTCAGGTGGGTGGCTGCAGATTTCTGGGAGAAATGATCAGATTTATCACCTGATGGCAAACATAGCTGTCTGGGATCTTCACAACCAGACATTGGTCAGGTGGGTGGCTGCAGATTTCTGGGAGAAATGATCAGATTTATCACCTGATGGCAAAGGCAGAGTGTTTTTATCTTTGTGAAGGTGCATCCTTGTTCCTTTGTCTGTACCGTTACCAAAATATTTTATAAACCACTGAATTGATTTTAAAGGGGACCACATATAGGTCTTTAAAAATTTTATGTTATGTCTGTGTGCTATCTTGACAATATTAATTCATTTTAATACACAAAATAATTCTTAGATAATCAATTATACCCTTTTTAATTCTGCCATTTTTAACTTTCGTTTTGAACGACCGGTTTCTGATACAAGTTCTGAAGTCCACGCCCTTCAACGATCTGTTAACGCCCTCTGTAACAGCCAGTATCTGTAATGTGTTGTTGTTTTAAAATTAGCTCTTTTTTTATTACTCATTTGACTTACTGTTAGTGCTAGCTTAAGATAACTTACCGAAACCCGTCTGAGCGCGCCGCAATTTGCTGCTCCTTTTAGCATGAGACCACCCGAATCCGATGCTAATGTTAGCTTGTTCCTCTTCCGGTGTTCGCCAGCTCCGCTCGTTGCACGCGGAGATTTTGGGAGTTATCGCTGTTCCAGTCAAGACAACACAAAGTTCACCAAGTGTCTCCCGTAAATTAATCCGTAAGGAGAAGGTCCTCGCTGCTGCGAGGCTGCTGCGAGGCTGTACAGTTGAAGCTCCGCTCCATCCGCCAGAAGCAGGGTCCCGTTGCCGCCGGTCCCTACGCCGGGGGTCCGCTCGTTTAATTTTTACCGGCTGCGCGTTGGGAGCGATCGCAAATACACTAAAAATTGAACTAAAACATAAAAATAACAATTATACTTTATTTATAAAGCCATTTAAAAAAAAACACAGCTGCAACAAAGTGCTGTACACATGAAATTAAGAACATATAAACAAAAGATGAGATGAAATCATGAAAAACAACAGTCATGTGTTTAATACAGAAGTGGGTTGAGCCTAACCAGGGGTTGCTAGGTGAGGGGCTGGACTCAGGTTGGGGTGGGTTGTGGCTGCGGTTGGCTGCGGTTTGTGACGTCACAAACCGCAGGAAGTGCAAAACGAACTGTATTTTATCAAAGATAAATAAATCTACTTAGAGTAAATAAACCACTGGGTGCATTTTTTTGGCCTTAGGACTGTTTTTTTATGAAGTAAATACCCAAAGTTGAGTAAAAAAAACATTAAAAAGTGAATTTTGAATATGTGGTCCGATTGAGTTGTTATAATCTCAAGGGAACTGATATGTTTGTTAAACCCAGGTATAGGACTAGTTTGAAAGGAAGGACTGCAATAGTTCAGGGAGTTAGGTTATGGAACGAAGAGAAAACTGACATTAAATAAGCTAAACCAATACTTATATTTAAAAGAAAGATCAAGGATAAATTGTTAAGGAAATATGTTTAACGAAGACACGAGTTTAAATAGTAATTCTTGTGATTAAGGGAGTTAATGAGTTATACTTTTTTTGTATCAAATGAAGTTGTTTGTTTGAATTGTTTGTTAGAAGATAAGGGGCAGATATAATAAGATTTTTTCTTCATCTGCCACCTTTCATTTTATATTTTAATTTTCTTGTTATCTGTGTGTTAAATTGTTTTATTTTGTGTCTGTTATCATAAAATGAATGAATCAATAAATTAAATTAAATTAAATGAATTTGCTCATTTCTATGCTCATTTCTACCTATTTAAACCTAGCCTGGTTAATTTAAACCTAATTCTGCAAATATGTGTTCATTCTGCGTTCTTCTACTAATTTAGGCTTGTTCTTCCATTTCCGCTACTTTTCAGAAAGTATTTTAGCTATTTTCAGCTGTTTTTCAGCAAGTTCTTCTGCAATAAGCACCCACACTGCATTTTTGTAGAAAATGCAATTTCTCTAGTTACTTTCGGTCACAGTGGTACACCACGCTGGAGATCATGATTGACAGCAAACACCATGTGAGAACAAATTAACGTACTTCTTTCAGATGCACTTCACTGTAGAAACATCCGCATCTGCTACTTTCATTATACTAAACATTTACAGTACAGAGCAGATAAGCCCTTGTAGGGTACTAGTATTTGTCTTGGTGGTGGTTTAGTTCTCCATCTAGTTGGGCCACCATGGGGAGATCACAGCCTGTTCCCTGACCCTGACCATGCCAGGCTGCTGAGGTAATGCTAGCAACCGAGGAAGGCTACTGATAGTCGTTATGGCAACAATGGCATGACCTCGCTCAGGGTTGAGCCTTAAGGTTGTTGACACAACAGCTTCATACTTTGCTTCCAAGGAGACAAAACCAGTTAGTGGTCTTGATCAACAGTTCTTCAGACTTTCTAAATGTCTTTCTGACGTTTTTCTTTTTGGATTTTGGCTGCTACATGTATTCTTCTCATTTTAAGTCCAGTAAGTTTCTCTACCTGGCAGTGTGGGCTTCAAAATTGGGAAAGTTAACAAGAGGAAGACAAAATAAGAGTTGGGCCTAAAGAAGAGATTGAACAAGGTTAAGACAGGTCCTCTGGATGGATTATATTTTGTTGAAACGTTTCAGCTTTTCTCCAAAAGACTTCTTCAGTCTGAGGAGCTGCAATAAACTCAGTCTTGTAAGTAGTGGATCAACCAGTTTGCTGGTGACAGACAAAACTAGTTGTTCATATGCAAAAGGAGGACCATCAGCCTAACGATCAGCTGTTAGTGGCCTCATGTCCGCTTGCTATTCACAGAAGGCTGTGGCATGTATGCAGGAGTCTGTCTGCTGAAGAGGGTGGCGCTCTCTTCATGATGGATTTGTGGCCAAACAGCAGATCCAGAGACGGAGTGGAGACTCTGGCAGGAAGAACCCTGTGCAGTGACGTCATATACTGCAGCAGGAGAGGTTTCCCAGGAGCTCTACGCCATGTGTCTCATGGACCATGAAAGGTGTGCGCAAAAACGAATGTCCTGCAAGCACATAGCCGCGAGTCGACTGGTCAGGTTTGGATGGAGTATGTCGGTCCCGTTGCAGTCTTTTGGATAAAAGCCAAAATGTTTCAACAAAGAAGAATCTGTTCAGAGGACCAGACTCAACCTTGTGAGATTTATCTACCTGGATTATTAAGCATGCATCAGGTCAACAGCATTTGAAAGTCATGCCTTTACTGACCTTTGTACGGTTACTAATGTGCATGCTCAGTCAGTATTTTGCGATGCATTGTGGTTTAGAAAGTCCCATGCCTACTTCAGTTTCGTTAACATTTAATTACCGTAATTTCTGGACTATAAGCTGCTACTTTTTTCACAGGAACACCACCGCTTATACAATGCTGGGGCTAGTTTATGGATCTTTTTTTTTTTTTTTTTTGACAGGCTGACAAGCTTCATACCACCAAAACATTTAGCCTTGTCAAACCCGGGCACTCACAAAGCTGTCCAATACAATATCTGACCTGTGAAATAGACCTTTTACCAGTTGACGTCATCACGCAAAGCTCACCTGAAACGAGCGTTCTGATTGGACGGCAAAAAGCCGAAACCGGATGCAGGGGCTTAGGAAGGGGCCGAGGAGCTTCGTAATGATAGCGAGTTGTAATTTAGAAGCTTGTTTTCTTAAAATATTGAACAACCACTGGTCAAAATGCCTGAACATTGTGCCGCGGATACTAGAGGAGGTGACTGTGTGCGCTGATGGAAAATGGGGAACTCCTTCAGGCTTTTTGCGAATGTCCAGCAGGGTGAGCCGTTGTGTGTCGTTGTCAACAACCTGTATTATCCAAGCGTCAGAAATAAATGTTTTAAATTTCTCACATCAATACTTCTGATATTTAGACTGGTTTGGTTATTGTTACAGGTTTAACATCTTCTGTTAGCTGCTATAACTAGCACCATGTCTTCATAAGAGCTGTCAGTATTATTCAACCTTTATTTAGTCAGGTAAATCTTTTGAACCTCATTAGCACAGTATGTAAACAAAAACATGACGTTTGAGTCACACAAATGTTCACAGAGTCCTTATTTCTTATTTGATTTCTGTAAACTATGTCTTAAATACAACCTGAGACAATTGGTGATGTTGTGATGTGAAAAATAATAACTATCCCAAGAGATACATTTATTAGCTTTCCTGGGAAAATTTAATTATCTTTGAGAACGTATTTACTTTTGACACACTGTTTATACAGCTTACACTTTATTAGACGTAAAATGTGTGAAAATCTTAAATATATTAAAAACAATATATTTTGCATGTGAATTCCATAATGACACACACAATATGGTTATATATTGTGTTTGTGTTTGTTTTTGCAGACAACGAGGTGGCTGCAACCATGCTGGAAATACATTCTAAACCAACCTGCACCCAGTTGTACATGGAAGGGACCAGCCCCAAAACGAACTGCACCTGCTACTTGGATGAGCTGCAAGTTTTAAAGTGAGTTTAATCAGTGTTCCTGAAGAAATTTCATATTACGCTTATAACACAAATACCCAGAAAGGTGACTTTCAGTCAATCTTCACCAACAACTGGAATAATACAATATCACTTATTTTGTCTTATTCCAGTCAAAAAACTATTCAACATTTTACAATTGTAGTTTATTTTATTGTGTTAATTATTGTTGTTTTCTAGTGGCACTAGATAAGAAATAAATGCAATCACATATGCACGGTTTTAAATGTTTTCTACAATTGTAAGATCTGGAATAGTTCTTGGACATAAAAAAAAAACACTTCTACAAACAGATTTGCTAATACAGTATGTGTTAGATAGAAACCACATTTTTCATGTTGGTGTCATTATAGGCATGACATCGGCATCCAGAAGTTTTCCAGGAGAACGCTGAACAGCCTGCATTTTGAACCCACGACATCCTGATGAGCCCACCATCACTGCTGGCTGGTCTTCACAAGGACATTTTGAGCGTGGAGCCATTGTTGCCTTTTGCAGGTTGTAGTAGTAAACTTTAAAAACCACTAACACTTATCTGTATGTTTCTTTAATTCCTTTATTTTGTCTAGAATTTAAAACTTCATGTTTTTTTCTTTTGAGGTATGCTCAAAGCCCCTGGCTGTGGTTTCTCGATCCAGACCCTCCGGCAGATGAAGTAGCTGACGACCGCGGCCCCTGTCCAGTCTCCACGCCATCAGAGAGACCTGCCAGAAGTTCAAAACATCTTTAAATGTCTCACAAGCAGAATCAGATTTAATTGAGGCAGATACACGCAAACAGTCATGCAGTGAAGAATGGTTCACTGCACACACATTATTTATATAAGTCACAAACAGAAACAACACATACCAGAAGATGTGTTTGTGTTTGTCATTTCACTTGTTAAAGGACAGAAAGTAACCTGCTAATATTTTTTTTTAATGATGCCTTCTCTGACAACTTGGAGACTTTAGACAGTGTAATGTTTATGTTTTATTTTTTTAAATGTGACTAAAACAGCATTTGTATATTAACAGATTAAAAATTTAACTAAACAAAAGTTCCACTTCACTAAAAGTCAAATTAGAGCACAGTTTCTTTATTTTTAAAGGTTGGTGTGTTCATTTCTAAATTTAATGTACTACAATCAATGTCTGTTTTGGGATGTGTACACTATTGTATTTCAGTAATCAATTACTGTAATAAACCACCTCTGACTTGACATCAAACCCTTTGTCAGCAAGGAGTTGTTGGCCAGTTGCTGCTGTAAAACAAAGTATTAATTCATATTTGACAATAAACAAAACAGTCTTGTGTATAGTTAAACTGTATGCTTATACACATTGATGACAGGATTGCTTTTTTTTTCTGTGACATCATGTCACCGATGCTCCCAGCAAAACTGTGCGAATAATGTTAATGTTTTAACAACTATTTTATTTTTATGTGTTTAAATGTTCTTGATTTTATGTACATCACTTTGTTGCAGCTGTGGTTGTTTTAAAGGGCTCTATAAATAAAGTATTATTATTATTATTATTATTATTTTTGATCGGGTGGTTCCAGATTTCTCACATGCACATTAGTAACTGTAAAATAGTCCATTAAGCAGTGTTTGGATTCTGCATTCTCTGTCCACTCACTGATCACTTTTTTTTTTCAAAGTCAACTTTATTGTCAGAACTGCAATATGTACAGGACATACACAGGATTGAAATTGCGTTTCTCTCAGTCCCTCGGTTCAACAGTAACCATTTAAACACTAAAACACTGAAACATTTAATAAACATAAGCATAAAATAGTAAAAGTGTAACACTGTCCTGAGTTTTTGCATAGTAGTATAAAAGTATGAAAATTTACACCAACACTAAAACTAAAACACTAAACATTTAATGAACATAAGCATAAAATGAAATAATAAAAGTGTAATACTGTCCTGAGTTTTTGCATAGTAGTATAAAAAAATATAAAAAGTATATCTATAAAATAAACTGAAGGTTCTAGCATTGACATTTGCAAAGAGTGGCAAAGCAGCATATGAGTTAATGTACACAGTATATGTATGAGGTAGTAGTTGATGTTGGTATAGAGGCAAAAGTGGCATATGCAGTAAGGCACATTGGGCATCCTTAAATAAGGCTAGTCAGAGAATACTGTATATGTATCAGCAGTGGTGTAGATATAAAAGTAGTGTAAATGTAAACAGTAGTAATAAATGTAAACAGTAGTAATAAATGTAAACAGTATTAATAAATGTAAACATTGAATGTAAACAGTAGTATGTAAACAGTGAATGTAAACAGTATGACTATAGGCAGTAATGTAATACAAACATTAGTGCAAATATGAGAAGTAGTGCAAACTGAATGAGCACATGACCGAGAGTTTAGTGAATAACCCGTTTGATGACACAGAGTCCAGTGTTAAAATCTTTGTGTTGTGTGGTAATGTGTGAGAAAGTTTTTTGTGTTAAGGCAGTTCAAATGGGAGGGGGGGCAGAGCAGGCAGAGTGTTTAGCATTCTGACTGCCTGATGAACAGAGCTGTCTCTCAGTCTGCTGGTTCGAGCCTGGAGACTCCTCAGTCTCCTCCCTGATGGCAGCAGTCTGAAGCAGCTGTGTAGTGGGTGTGTGGGATCACCTGCCATGCAGAGGGCTTTCCGAGTGAGGCGGTTGCTGTGTAAGTCCTGCAGTGAGGGGAAGGAGGTGCCGACAATCTTCTCAGCTGCTCTCACGATGCGCTGGAGGCTCTTGCGGCAGGATGCAGTACATGCACCAAACCACACAGTGATGCAGCTGGTCAGGACACTTTCTATGGCACCTCTGTAGAAGGTGCACATGATGGGGGTTGAAGCTCCAGCCCTTTTCAGCTTGCGGAGAAAGTAGAGGCGCTGGTGAGCCTTCTTGACCAGTGATGCAGTGTTCCTGCTCCAGGACAGGTCCTCTGAGACGTGCACTCCCAGGAACTTGGTGCTGTCCACTCTCTCCACTGTGGTGCTGTTGATGGTCAGAGGGGCATGTTGGGCATCCCTCTTCCTGAAGTCCACAACAATCTCCTTTGTCTTCTCCACGTTGAGAGTGAGATTGTTGTGTCCGCACCACAAGGCCAGGCGGCTCACCTCGTTCCTGTAGTCCGTCTCATCGTTGTTGCTGATGAGACCTACCACTGTTGTGTCGTCCGCAAACTTGATGAAGTGGTTCTAAACTAACAAAGACTTTTGGCAGGAAATTTAAAATACGGTATTCAGTTCTCAAAGAACTTGAAGGACTCTGCAATGGCATCAAGTTGTTTTAGCTGCATATCACTCGTGCATTTGTACTCGTGAAGATTGAGGTGTAAATCTGTTTTTCCAATTTCAGTTTGTGTAAAAGCTTTAGAGCCATGATCTTCACTCCAGCATCTTGTTTTTTTTTATTCTACCTTCAGGTTAATCCCAACGAGCCTCGGGATTAATTTACAAGAGGGATCTAAAATCTGATTCTTCTGGTCGTATGTTGTGGAAAACAATCAGTCGTTGGACAGCAGGAACAAACCGAGGGTTTAGGCTTTCTTTATTCTGCGAGACTGCTTTGAAGAGAAGCGTTTACTCCAAAAATTTCCGCTTGAGATGGAATAAGTCCCCTGATGACTCATTTTGCCATTATCAGTGAGCTTTCATTTTCTTCCTGGCTTAGGACAGATTTGGTGGTGCAAGTATTACAGGTATGTATCACCAGTCTGAGACCTGTCCATTCATGGTAAATTAGCCCCTCCTACTGGAGTTAAAGGCCTCAGTTTCTCATCTTTGTCCAGCTGATACGGGCTCACCTCTCTCGTAGATGAACAGTACCCCCACACACCATGGAATCCGTATGGTTCTCAAGAACACTCCTGGTGCAGCAATTCATGTGGAGGGCATTGCATTCTACCAGGTAAAACGTGGTTCTCCAGGGAACATCTGCAGCTTGGTCAGGATATGTACAGGGGTATTACAGACTAGAGCGGTGTTCTTTAACATGAAGGTTGTGTGCTATTCATCCAAGGTTGTCAAAGTTGAAGCAGCTTCAGTGGACTCTCCTTCAGATAAAGCTGATGAAGGTAGACGGTCCTTCAGCAACCAGCACAGGAGGCTTTTTAGTTAAAGCTGATGCAGATGGTACAGCAGCAAGATTTCCATCCTAACAGTCTGATAACCGGTTGCCTCCGCATTTTTGTGCTTGAATCTCTTTACAGCAAACTGTAATGGAACAACTAAAGAACATTTGAACGCTTAGAAATCCCACCCTTTCTTCTGATTGGCTGAGAGAAGACAAAGGATGCATCTCAGACTAAGGTCTTTTGTTGATCCAGGAACCTCGTAAAATTTTCACTTAGTTGTGGAAGGGCAGAACAAAAGACGAAAGACTCAGATAAGACAAAGACAGTTCATAACTTCAGGTGCTGTAGCTCTTTCTTAAATCGACTCGTGACACTTGATCAGACCAGTGTGTCACTACCTGCAAGCAAAAAAAGCAAGCAGTAATTGGACAAAATAGCATTTTGTGTTTTGACTTACATAATCAAATTAAAAAGCTTACGGTATGTTCCTTGAAGGAATACACATCGCTTGCTGCCTTTCATGTCAGGGTTTTATAAAAATAATGATAATTATGTTGGAATATGGCACAGATTGAGCCTTTTTGGTCAAATATTTAAAATAATGTGCAAAATTAAATGAGCTGATGGTTCATTTTGCTGACAGGATACACCCCAACTGCTGACCTGTAAATGTGTTAATAAAAATCTGTTAGTGTTCAAAATATGTGTTGGGGATGACTCTCAGCTTTTACCACATCAAAATTTAGCTCAGTATCTCTAAAACTGACTGAGTTGTGGCCATTTTTGTGTTTTGTTATATACAGTACCGTATTTTCTGCCGAACATGTCGCACCGCCCTATAAGTCGCATCAGTTCTAATATGTCTAATAAATTGGAAAAATATATAAATAAGTTGCTTTGCTTTTTTGCATCGATTATGTGTCACCGCTGACAACCCGGAAATATGGGCCAGTGTTGTGTCAAAAATCGATTGGCTGCCAAATGGTGGTCACGGGAGCGTGCACGGGAGGATTTTAACAAGAATTTAACAAGATTAACACTTAAAAACAATTATTTGTTTTCTCAAAATTATATTATAGGTGTGTCTAAGTTTAACTTTTCATTAATAAATGTACTTTAATGGTCAAATCAGCTACATTTCAAAAGTCAATACTGTACGTGGAAGTAGGAGCACGCAGAGGAACGACTCGTTGTGCATTTCTTCGAAATTTAACAAGATAAGCACCTAAAACAATTGTTTGCTAGCTCAACTTTATAGTAAAGGTGTGTCTCAGTTAAACTTTTACTTAAAGGTGAAGTCTGCAGTTTCTGTAGAACATCAGCACTTAGAAAAAATTTCAACAAGCAAAGCATTCTGATCCCTCCCCCTCAGAGCCATATATGGCTCTGCCCCCTTGTGGTCTGTTGAAATTCAAATTCAAGCTCTGTTTTTATTGGCTGATTCAAATTCAAGCTCGGTTTTTATTGGCTGGTTACAAACTTTGTTTTTATTGGCTGGAAAATGGCGGGTCACTTTTTCTTTTTAGAAATGCTTATTTACCACCTGGAGAAGCAAGGGGACAATTTTTTTAAAGTTTTTTTCAGAGATTACCTCTCTAACATCAATCTAGTGACAGAGTGAAGAAATATGTTAAAAATATATTGTTAGAAAAGTTACATATACTGTAGCAGCTTTAAGAAATACATGTCAATGGTCAAACTAGCTGCATTTCACCAGCAAAATGAAGCTGATTTGACAGTTGCTCCAGGCATCATCCTGGAGCTGGATGAAGGTGGCAAGCTGATTTGTCACTAATAGCCACTTTTACCTATTACATGACACAATGGCATGCCATATTACTCGAGGGCTGAAAATGGTATCGATATTTTCCATGTCAGAATGAATACCATACCATACCATACCATTTTATTCATAAAGCACTTTAAACAGGAACCAGGCCAAACCAAAGTGCTGAACAAACAAACAAACAAACAAACAACAGGCAACACACACAATGAAGTACAAAACAAAAAACATAACAACATTGCAGATCATAAATAAATCAACCAAACACAGATCAGCTGGTGTTGAAAGCAATAGAATACAGTAGTAGTGGTGGGTCTTTAAACAGGATTTTAAAACTGAGAGGGAGGGGGCCTGTCTGACGAGCAGCGGTAACTCGTTCCAGTCTTGGGCCTGCTACAGAGAACGCCCTGTCACCTCTGCGCTTAAGGCGAGTTCCTGGAACTCTTAAAAAGTACCCGGTCCTCTGACCTCAAAGCACGTGGTGGGACATATGGGTGTATCAAATCCGAGAGATAGGCGGGGGCGAGACTGTTCAGCGATTTGTAGACATACAGGAGAATTTTGAACTGGATTTGAAGATGAACCGGTAGCCAGTGCAGGGAGGCCAAGACTGGTGTAATGTGCTCTCTTTTGCCTGTACTGGTTAAAAATCGGGCTGCTGCGTTCTGAACCAGTTGTAATCGTGCAATGGTGGCCTGACTGACGCCAAGCAGGAGTGAATTGCAGTAATCAAGCCTAGATGTAATAAATGTGTATTACTGTCTTCAGGTTATTTTTGGACAATATGGGCTTCAGCTTAGACAGTCGCCTCAGCTGGAAAAAACAGGATTTAACAATCATATTTACATGACTGTTGAGTTTCATGGAAGGATCCATTATCACTCCCAGATTTGTGACTTTTTGTTTTTCAGACAGGGGTAGAGCAGAAAGGTCGATGCAGTGGTTCGAGATTGTGTCATTGGGAAGGAACAATATGGCTTCAGACTTCTTATCATTGAAACTTAAGAAATTTAAAGCCATCCAGTCCCTGATGTCAGCCAGGCAGTCGAGCAGAGGTTGAATAGAGCATGTACCATTTTGTCTTAGGGGGAAGTAAATTTGACAGTCATCGGCGTAGAAGTGGAAGGGTATGTTGTGTTTCCGGAAAATAGCACCAAGTGGCAGCAGGTATAAGGAGAATAGGAGAGGACCCAGGATGGACCCCTGCGGAACCCCCCATTTAAGAGCCGCCACTGCAGAACTAAAATCATTGATGGAAACACAAAAGGATCTGTCAGAGAGGTAGGATCTGAACCAATTGAGGGCTGACCCTGTGATGCCCACCCACTGCTCCAACCTAGCAATGAGGATCTCATGGTCGATGGTGTCGAAAGCAGATGTAAGGTCCAATAGGACAAGCAGCACAGAGTCACCAGTGTCTGTGGATAAGAAGATGTCATTAAAAACCTTCAGTAAGGCAGTCTCAGTGCTGTGGAGAGGTTTGAAGCCAGATTGGAATAGCTCAGGGATAGCGTGATCCTCCAGGAAGCACTTCAACTGGGACTCACTATTTTCTCTAGAAGTTTAGATAGAATGAAAATGGTCATATCTCAGCCAAAGATTGGTTAATAAATATGGGGGAAAAACTATTTGCTTCGGCGTTTAAGTTGCAGGGAATGTAAATTGGGCAAAAGGTGCAACTTATAGACTGGAAAATATGGTAGCTGTAGCATCCATCCATCCATCCATCCACCCATTTTCGTCCGCTTATCCGGTGTCGGGTCGCGGGGGTAGCAGCCTAAGTAGGGAGGCCCAGACTTCCCTCTCCCCAGCCACTTGGAGCAGCTCCTCTGGGGGAATCCCAAGGCGTTCCCAGGCCAGCCGAGAAACATAGTCCCTCCAGCGTGTCCTGGGTCTTCCTCTGGGTCTCCTCCCGGTGGGACATGCCCGGAACACCTCACCAGGGAGGCGTCCAGGAGGCATCCTAACCAGATGCCCGAGCCACCTCAACTGGCTCCTCTCGATGTGGAGAAGCAGCGGCTCTACTCCGAGTCCCTCCCGGATGACCGAGCTTCTCACCCTATCTCTAAGGGAGAGTCCAGCCACCCTGCGGAGAAAACTCATTTCAGCCGCTTGTATCCGAGATCTTGTTCTTTCGGTCATAACCCAAAGCTCATGACCATAGATGAGGGTGGGAACGTAGATCGATCGGTAAATTGAGAGCTTTGCCTTTTGACTCAGCTCTCTCTTCACCACGACAGACCGGTACAGCGCCCGCTTCACTGCGGACGCTGCACCTATCCGCCTATCGATCTCACGCTCCAGTTTTCCCTCATTCGTGAACAAGACCCCGAGATACTTAAACTCCTCCACTTGGGGCAGGACCTCCTCCCCGACCCGGAGAGGGCATGCTACCCTTTTCCGGCTCAAGACCATGGCCTCGGATTTGGAGGAACTGATCCTCATCCCGGCCGCATCACATTCAGCTGTGTAAGAATTAATGAGGAGGTCAATATTAATACTGACCTCTTTATCCTTAATTAATCTACTTATTCAGATTGAATAGTAAATTCACGGATTCTGTTCTTTTTCAGTTTACCCAATATCTCTGTGATCTTTATGATGGATAAATAAACAGAGCCATTAAGTGACAATGGACATTGACTTAGTTTGGTATGCCAGGCGACACTACCATTTATTTAAAATAAATCAACTAAATTAACACCATTACACTTGATTGACATGATTTCACTTTCTTTCAAATTAATACGTCAGCACACTTAAATTGAACACAACAGACATAAATATTGGATGTTAACATATTTAGTCTGTGGGCACTTTAAACTTAAAATAGTTTCCAGCTTAGATTGAGAGGGGAAATAATAGGAGGAAAGATTTAAGAAGAATTGGGAGGTTAAGAGAGGAAGTTTATCTTGCATTTATGAAACCAGATGACACTCTTCCGTACGCGTCCAGCTAAGATATCATCACACCTCCAGTAAGCAAACAGCTGCTCCTTTACCTTAAGACGTCCGCCTTGGTTCTGGCAAAGAGCTGTGGTCAGCCTTGGACTGACGAGTCGTCGGTCCCGCAAGTCCAAGCTGGACTCCAGACGTGTTTACCTTGTCGGTGTCGGTGATACTCGCTTTCATCGGCAGAAGCCGTGACAGTCGTGGTTTCTTGGCTCAAGATAATTTATTCCAGGAAGGAATAACAAAGTTTGAGAGCTCTGCTCCTTAAAAGTGGACCCATAACAACATGTTATCAGTCCTTAGCTGAAGACGCCGGTCGTTAACTCTTGACCACACGTGTCCAGCTCTTGGGAAAGTTCACATCTCTTGAAGTTCCCAGCAACTCTCTGAAGCCTTTCAGCAAAAGCTTAGAACTTAAAGCAGGATCCAAGAGAGGAGTTCATTTGTCTTATCATACCCAAGGTTAAAACCAGCAGCAGAGAGAAATGTTTAGGAAAAAAGACAGATAACGCTGGAGCCTTGCTCATGAGACTGTCTCTGAGTTTCTAAACAAAACCGTCCGGTCTCTGTGACCCGAAGGCTTCACCTTTAAACACAGCAGTGCACAGTTTAACTCTTGGAGAATGACACAGCTTAAAAGCACACATCATGAAAATGACAAAAGTTATTCTTTTGATCACATTAGAATAAAATCAAAGATAGAAATAGTCTCTTTTGGTGACTATATTTATCAGATTATAGCTAAATGAATGATTTTGTAGTAAATGTCTTGCTTTACTGAGAGGTCAGTAAAGGTCATCACTGGACAGTTCAAAAACCTTAATTTGACCCTGGGTAGGTCCACTACATCTCCCCCCTTTTGGAAGCCATCGCCAGTCCTTGGGGATGGGGTCCAACACGAAAGGAAACCTTGAACTGTCTTTGATCTTGAAGTAATCCAGCAAGTGGAAAAGAAAAATCAAAAATTATAATCCCATAAAGTTTTTGAAATTCCATACTGTTCGGAGGTAATCCCATTGCGAAAAGCTTTTAATCCCTTGGAAAACTGAGTCTGTTAACTCTTGGCAAACAAAGTCTGTGATCCTTTGGGAAACAAAGTCTTATAATCCACAGCGGTAATTCCACAGCAGTAATTCCACAACGATTAGTTTTGTTGATTGATCAGCAACAATTGTTTTCATAATCAGCATGTAGAGGGGATCCCTCGATTGACGCAGAGGAGGCGACCCTTGGATGAAGGTTGAAGACCAAGCGTTGGAGCTGCAGGTCCCCACATCGAAGGTTGTTGGCTGGTTGGTTTCCAGTCAGTGCCACTCTGGTTCTATGTGTCATGCAATTATGTTTTTAGGTGGGCTTATGATTGGGATTTTACATTAGGCCCTACCTATATGCACCTGGTATGTAAGCTATCATGGTTTAGATCAGCT
>JBBPBX010075932.1:0-17237 GCA_038048925.1 Garcialebias charrua | reverse complement strand
AGGGCACTAACGAACGGTCGTTCCTCCTTGATCACGTGAACAGCTAGTTCTGGATATCACTAGGGATGGGACAGATCCGATCCAGTATCGGTATCGGTATCCGATATCAGCATTATTTAAGTATCGGATATCGGATCCAACCTGCCGATATTTTTCCGATACCAGCTTCAAAGAGCACTTGTGTTCAATCACATTCTGTGACTGCCCTTTTTAACATGGTATGAGTTAAACCTAATGAAGATACTCTTAAGCCTTACAATAGGGAACCCACTGACTTTAACAGCACACAGGACAGGAGGCAAGTATACCACACACATGTCCTCCTTACTCATGGTGCAGCTGAAAAAAAACTAAAAAAGCGCTAAGCATGATGGGAAAGACAACACAGCCACTCCCCTTAACCACTAAGAGAGTGGGTTTTGTTGTCTTACCCATTATAACCAATAGTTATAACCAATAGTTTGTCCAGCTAAAGCTGAAAAAACTAAAAAAACGCTAAGCATTATGGGAAAGACAACAAAATCCACTCTCTTAGTGGTTAAGGAGAGTGGCTGTGTTGTCTTTCCCATCATGCTTAGGACTTTTTTTGTTTTTTTCAGCTGCACCATGAGTAAGGAGGACATGTGTGTGGTATACTTGCCTCCTGTCCTGTGTGCTGTTAAAGTCAGTGGGTTCCCTATTGTAAGACTTATGAGCGTCTTCATTGGGTTTATCTCACACAATGTTAAAATGAATAGTTTGGGTACGAAAGTTTCATTATACAGAGTCACATACCTGAACAGTATCGGATCGGAAAAGTATCGGTATCGGTCGATACTCAGTTATGAAGTATCTGTATCGGATCGGAAGTGAGAAATGTGGATCGGTGCATCCCTAGATATCACAGCAAACTGGATGATCCACTATGAGAAGGTGCTATTTATAAGACTGAGTTTGTTGCAGCTCCTCAGACTGAAGAAGACCTTTGGATAAAAGACGAAACATTTCAACAATTTTAATTATTTTTGTTGGTAATCTATCCAGAGGACTTGACTTAACTTTGTTAGATGATCCATCACAGTTATCACGGGGGTTCTTGAAATCATTTTCAATGCACTTTGAGTTTCAAGTAGTTTCCACTTGGATCAAAGCTTTTATTTTGAAGGAATCACTCGTCTTTTTTGTCCATTTCTACTTTTTAGCTTTACATCAGTTTGGCTCATTCACTTTTTTGTAAAGTTGTAAATACTTGATGCATTATTTTCTGGTAGCATCAGTTGGACCACAGTTTGAAAAGCAGCGGCTCAGCAGGTTAAAGTTTTTTTCTTTTCTGTTTTCACGTGATGTTTTCTTGAAAACAGGTTGAGTTTGTTAACAACCACAGTAAAAGTGATGCTGTGATGACAGTCATACCTCACATTGATCTCACGCTGGAACGGTCACACAGCATTCAGCCAGGCAAGGAGGGGGCGTGCATGTACAAAAAGACAAACACACACACAAAACACACAGCGTGTGAGAAACATAAAGACGTGTGGAGAAAAAAAAAAATGTTCGTCTGCTGAAACGTATGACTCTAAACTCAAACTGACCAACCATGAACGTTAATTTAATGCCTGAGTGAAGGAAAGTTTAACAGCATCATTTATCACGTTTTACTGAGCTCATTTCTTTTTGTTCTGCGAATAAAACGAGTGAAATCGGTTTTATACGTCAGTTTAACAACGTGGCTGTAGAGCGAATAAAACCAAAGGAGAAAAATATACAACCGAATCATCTGAAGGTCATTTATAACACCGTTGACTGCACACAGTTCTCTTTGACGTTTACTCAAAAGGTTTTTTGTTATTCTAACATAAATTCACAGAAATGAGGACAAACTGAAGCAGTCAAGTTGATGAGTGTTGATAAGTTTTATTACTGAGAACTTCGCTGTTGCTTTGAATGAAGCTCTGACAGATGTTTTAAAATATTAATATTGTGTGATTATCTTCAACACTTGAATATGAAGGTAAGAAAAGAAATGGATCGATGTCTAATTGATGAATCGTCATTCAAAAGTCACTTTTTAAGAATATTTTCTTCATTGTTACATCGTTTTGTTTTGTTAGATGGTGCGCCGTGCAGAAAGAACAAGTTAAATGATTTTTCCCAAATCCTCATGTGTTTAGTGATTGCTGTATCCACAGTATTCCTGAGGGTGTCACTGTAGAAGCGAATGTGCATTGTACTTCCTGTCCGACACCGGAAGTGCCTGTATTCCATAGGCGGAGTATGGATCGCGGGTGTTTTTGAAAGTTATTTTCATTCATTTTATCGGAGCAAACACAGCTTTTGTTTAAACGGAACGTTTACTGAAATGTCCTACCGGGGTTCAGGTACCTGCTGTGCTGTTCGCGGCTGCACCAACAACCGGACCAAGCTAAATCTTTGGCTAAAACAACAGTGTTTTCAACACGGACCCAAAACAAAGAAAGAGTGTTCCTGCATCCTTCTCTATGGCTGTGTCTGCGCGATCAGGTAACATCTGTAATTTCTTTTTATTCAGGGAGGGTTTATTAATGAGAGTTTTGGATGATTTACTGTCTTAAAATGATATATGTCAGGCGCGACCGGTATTTTTAGCCGAGATAGCTGCTAATAAACCTTAGCCGAGAGGCCGGAGCAAACGCGTTCGCTATTTATGTATTTTTAAATTATGTCTGCGCGATCAGGTAACATCTTTTTATTCGGGGAGGGTTTATTAATGAGAGTTTTGGAAGATTTACTGTCTTAAAACGATAGATCTCAGACGCGACCGGTATTTTTAGCCGAGATAGCTGCTAACAAACCTTAGCCGAGAGGCCGGAGCAAACGCGTTCGCTATTTATGTAGTTTTAAATTATGTCTGCGCGATCAGGTAACATCTTTTTATTCGGGGAGGGTTTATTAATGAGAGTTTTGGAAGATTTACTGTCTTAAAACGATAGATCTCAGACGCGACCGGTATTTTTAGCCGAGATAGCTGCTAATAAACCTTAGCCGAGAGGCCGGAGCAAACGCGTTCGCTATTTATGTAGTTTTAAATTATGTCTGCGCGATCAGGTAACATCTGTAATTTCTTTTTATTTGTCCCTCCTCTTTTAACAAAACGAGTGGTGTTCCCACATTTTTAATGAACTAAAACAACAAAGTTTGGACTGTCTTCAACTGTATTACTCGCATGTAAACAAACGGTGTTTCCGGTCAACCGGAAGTCGTGTGCACATTTCGCGCAAAGCGTCATGGGGCGTAGGGATACTGTGGATAGAAACAAACAAACAAAAGGGCAGACGCAATAGTCTTACAGTATATATTAAAGTTTAAATCTCCCTCATGTCTAGGCCTGTCACGATAACAAATTTTGCTGAGCGATTGTCTCAGAAATTATTGCGATAAACGATAATATTGTTTGAAATTTGACAATAATTACGGTAGTCATTATTGTCAAATTTAAGAAGAAATTGTTAATTTGTTTTGAGTATAGTATCTTTTTTTTTACCACCGGATGGCAGTATAAAATGTTTGAATTGAAGGATGGATAGTGAGGGAGCGAGCAGCGTGTCTCTTTAAGAAAAATGGGAGGGAGGCTCCTTGACGTGGCATGGGCTGTCTCTCTTTGGTTCTAAAAATGGTGGAAGATCTGTGGTTTGAGCTCTTTAGCATAGCAACAAAGCTTTTAATAAATAAATAAAAATTTAATCAGTAAACAAGTTATCAAGTTCTTTTTGCAGAGAAAAATAACTTTTTACACAAAGGCATGGGTTTCAACGGTGAATTTTAGAGCTTCAACAAGACGGAGGTTTTTTCCTGAGGTCGGTCTGTTAGCTTAGCTCGTAGCTTAGCTGCTTTTAACGATCCAAAAACGCGATTTTGGATCGTTAAAATGGATTTTAAAGAGAAAAGAGAAAGGGAGGGGTCAGTGAAAAGCACCGGAGTTGAGCCTTTTGTCATCCAGTGTCTTCAGTAGAAAGAGACATGAAGAAACAATAAAGTCAGTAAATGAAAATGAGGTTGATAATTTTAATTTATCATGCGATTAATTGATTTATTGTTTATTGCGACAGGCCTACTCATGTCCAGTCATTGTTTGGTCCTTTTAGGACAATCATGAGTTCACCTCAAGATCAATAAAATTATCTGATTAACCACTAAAATAACAAAAAGTACAGCACACAGCACATTATACTCCCGTCTTATACAGAAATCTACAGCAACAAACCAGACAAAGTAAGACCTCGTATAACCTTTGACCTCGATATTTAAATGATTTATTTCATTTTAAAGATACTCGTAGCAAAATCCTTTGGATTGGTCAAAAAGTAAAAATAAAATAATAAACAATCTAATCTGTGTGGTGTTTTTTATTTATTTATTTACAGTATTTATAAAGATTATAGTTTTTTTTAATCAAAATGTGTGACCTACTGTGTGCATTTGTTTACGAAAACAGCCGAAGTGGCTGAAAACGGGTCAATGATCATGACGTTCCGAGTAGTCTGGCAGTTTTGTTGTTTTGGTTCTTATTTACGTTCAGACTGGTTGAAGCAGTAAACTCACTGGTTTAGCAGAAGCTTTGGTAAATCTGTACGTGTTGATCCCTGATATTTGTTTTTAACAGATGCATTTTTACTTGTTGTGTGAATGTTTGTGAAGCATTCACACTATTGTGATCATTTTTGTTCCATGTGTATTTCTGCATCTTTCTCGTTTCACAGTTTTTGTGCTGTTTCAACAAATCATGAATGAAAACGTTCGGCTCTTTCAGGACAATCCTGCTCTGACTTTTGGTATTGATGCAACTTTAGCTTTTTTTAAATATTGAGCCTTTTCTGCCATTTTCTCCTCATAGAAAATGAATTGAGTTCATTTGACATCCTTCAGATCTTTAAATCTGTTTACAACCTTTTAATGCTCCTTTCACATTTTGTTCTGCTTCAGTTGCTTTCAGCTTTCTGCTGCAAATTTACACATTTTTCAGCTAATTTCAGCAGTTTTGTGCTCCTTTCAGCTTCTTTCTTCAAACTACAACATTTTTGTGCTTCTTCTAACTACTTTCTGATCATTTCAGCTTGTTATGCTCCTTTCAGCTTATTTTTTCTAGTTTCAGCTTTATCTGCTATTTCAGCTGTTTTTATGTTAATTTTATTTTTTCAACCAATTTCATATTTTTTGCACTCATTTCAAATGTTTTTCTGCCTAAATCAGCCAAAATGTGCTCTCTCCACTTCATTCTGGTAATTCTTTCTGCTTTTTTTTTTTAAGCTACTTTTCAGCATTTTTTTGTGTTGTTAATTTCAGCATTTTTTTAAACCCAAATTCCTAAATTTTGTGCTAATTCATGCTTATTTAAACCTAATTCGGCAAATATGTCGTCTTTCTTTTTCCTCTGCTAACTTGGGATTGTTCTTCAATTACAGCTGGATTTCAGCTGTTTTTCAGCCAGTTCTTCTGCTATAAGGATTCACACCGCATTTTCACAGGAAATGCAATTTCTCTAGTTTTTTTTATTTTCTTTGGCTGTCAGCAGCAGCTTGATATTTCACTTTCCACCTCAGCTTTTCCAAAATCCTCAGCCTGTTTGATTCTGCCATTTTTTTTACCTGCAGACTTCAACCAGCCTGAGTGGTTTGTAACGTTCAGATGAGTGCTTTGTTCAGATTTACACAGCAACTTATCTGAAAAGCTACAGCTGCACCGCTGATCTAGTTCAGGATTTCATGTCGCACTTTGCCATGAGAAGCTTCAGACGGCTCCATGCTAACCTCTCTTAGTTCTACTGGTTCTGACAGATGGGTTCTGCTGGTGGCCGTGAATGAATGAATGAACGGATCGTAGTTAGTCGTAGGTCATAAAGTGAGCGGATGACAGCAGAATGGAGTGAAGAAAGATGGACGACACCTCTCTGCTCCTTACAGCGCCATTAATCTCAGGTAACTGCTAAAGAGCTGTCTTACTGAGTGAGGTCAATGAAGTTCAGGAGTGAAAATTAATGAGACGAGGCGGGGTGGGAACAGAAGAATGGGTCCAAAATTAAAATTTCAGCATCTTGAGAAACTAAAGAGCCTCTTAATTTTTATTAACGTTTTCATACATGGGCCTGCTGAAAAATTAACAATAATTAAATTTTCCTTCATGACATCATGACACGTCACGTCACAAATCTAGAATCTAGAAACACCTTTTCTTTTTATCATACAGTATTTACCTGGACATGGAAAACACTAAAAATCACATCCCATACAGTTTTAAACTTTTCAAGACTGCGTGAATCCCCAGAAAGAATAAAAACCTAAATGGTTAGTTTGACCATTTCAAAACGGAATAATCCAAGTAGGTTCAAACAAAAGCAACCGTAACGACAATTTAGCATTTCAAGCTGTTCACCTTTAGTGAGCTGCTCCATTTTTGTGTGCTGAACTCACAAGCAAATCTCTTACCCTCTTGAACATCTTGCGCCAAAACCATTAAAGCTACAGTAACTTGTATTCTCTGTTCAATTCCAGTCCAGAAAAGCTGGAGAAAAAACATTTAGAGAACTACAAACATTTACTATTTAAATCCATCAGCATCGGGGGACGTCGGGCGTACTGCTCGTTTTGTATCAATTTAGTTTTGCGTTCACAGTACAGTAGTCCCTCGCTACTTGGCTGTTCGTTTTTTGTGGATTCGCTCTATCACAGTTTTTCAAAGTAAGATTAGACATGACACAATTAGCTGATTGATGGATGAGCCATGGATTGTTTATTTAAAATCAATTATTTTAAATGATTTTGCACCTGTGTGCAGCCCATAAGCGCAGGGGGAAGCTCCCTCCTGCAGCCTGTCATGATCTCGGCTCTCTGCCACACACACGTTTCTCCTGCTGCATCAGCTTTGTGAAGGCTAAACCCTTTTCTGTCCTGCTGCACTTCTTAAGTTAAATACTGTAACATTTTAAATAAACCGTGAATTGTTTACTTAAAATGTTACAGTATTTACATTTAAATTGTTTATTTACACAGAAAGAGGGAGATTGGGAGGTGATGAGTGTGACTGCAGCAGCAGAGAAGTGGGCGTGGCGGAGAGGGAAAGCATGACATGCTGTGTTCTTTTAGAGCATTTAGTTTAGAAAGTGTTTAGAATATTAGATAAGAGTATAGGCAGGGTTTAAATGCCCTTTATATACATATATGTATACATATGTATACAGTATATATATATATATACATATATATACACACACGGAATATATGTACATATATATACAGTATATATATATATATATATGAAGATATGTGTGGCCAATAACCCCACAATAAACTAGGGACTACTGCATATCATAAATGAGTTAAACTCTCTCTCTCGTTAACCCTGGACAGATCATCATCTTGTTCACATATTTCCACTCTTTCTACAAGCAGCTCCAGACTTTGTCAGTTCAAAATGATTGTGCGTGGCAGAATTTGTTTTCCCATAAGTTCGACTGTAAGGGCTGGACAATAATTCGATATCGATATATATCACGAAATACTTTTATTCAATATGAGTTTTAAGCACATTTTCGATATTTTGATATGATTACAGCATTTCACTGAAATTTCTTTTTCTGTTAGGGTCAAAGCGGCTGCTTCAGTTTCAATCCAAACAGAAAAAGCTGCAACACAACTACATAAGTGCGTGTTGACGTACATCACAGCTCGAAGGAGTCAGCGGCAGCAGGCTAGGCTAATCGCCAATGCGCGGTAAGTATTTGCTTCAAAATGAGTGCGCATGACCGTCAGAATGTGACTGAACAATTTTTTGATTTCATCATGTCCTGGACGACTGAGAATCTTCACCAGCATGTGACTGAACAACGTTTCACAAGCGAAGAGAAAGCAGATGACATAACTGATAAGAGAGGAAAGACTAATTTGGTGGTGTGGAAGTGGTTCGGCTAGCTAAGATCCAATAAACTGCAGGTTTCAGTCAGTGTGCTGCAAAATGTGCCGGAGTCGTTCTAACTAGCGGTGGGAACACATCTAACTTGTTCCACCCAATAGAATATGTTGAGTCAGAAGATAAAGCACAATAAAAAACAACACCCCCCCCAGCTGTATCAAAAGAGAAACACATGCAGCAAATGCAGACGTTTGATTTTGTTTAAAGTTAAGACTATTAACATTGACCAAGTTGAGAGTTTTATATTTGACGGCAATTTAAAATTTCTTTGAAGGCTAAATGCAAATAAAAGGTGAACATTAATTTATTTGTACAGGCATTTATATCGATATTGGATTATATCGTTATCGACCACAATTAAAAAATATATTGTGATAATAGTTTTGGCCACATCGTCCAGCCCTGAGAGCAACTAAACGTTTAGCCGAGTCGGTAAAAACAAAGAAGTTCAGGAATAACTTGGGAGTCTTTACCTTCTCCAGCTGACTGTGAACGTGTTGAACAATCAGATCTAACGCCACAAAGTTGTCTCCACCTGCAGGGAAACGATGTTGAGAAAAACGCATAACCCTAAATTAACCAGATGTTTACCTAAATATGACATATAAAGTTAATGTATGGTAAAAACATAAATATACAGATTTATTTTTAAGACTACGGTACATTAAGGAACAAGTAACGAGCATGAGAAGTGTGCGCACTGTGAGAACCACTGACCTTTAGGGACCACAATATCAGCAACCTGCACTGTGGGCTCGATGTACTGCTCGAATGCGGGTTTCACAAACTTATTGTACTGTTTGATGACGCCGTTAATGTCCCGTCCTCGCTGGGAGACGTCCCTCTTCAGCCGCCGGATCAGGCGGATGTCCGAATCCGTTTCTACAAACACCTTCATGTCCAGGAGCTGCAAACAGGACAGCAACAGGAGACGTCAGTTCTCCAGTGTGTGACATTTACCACAACACTGGATTTAGAAGGTCAGGGATTATTTTAATGCTGTGTCCAATTGACATGACGCCGTTCGTCAATCAATCCAGCAGGCTCGTCAGCAACTGATCAATCAATATGTTCAGAAGTGAAACGTCCAGTGTTTAATCTGAGCCGGATCCCACCGGAACAAGATCCGGGAACTCCCTTATTTTTACAGGGTGCGTTCCGGCAACTATTTGCTTAGATCCGGCAACTCTCAATCTTACTAATAATAAAGTTATGAACAAAACATGGCTGCCTTGTTATTTTGGGAGCCATACTTGAACTGTGTCGCTCCCCTCTGCTGCCGAGACGATAAATAACTCCGACACCTCCGCTGCTGTTTTTATGACACTCTGGACGCTTGTCACCCACAGCGTGCACGCGACAAAGAGTATAAACTTGAGAGTTTGTCAAAGCACAATTTTTATGTTTTTTTGTTGTTGTAAATACAGAAGTAATGTTTAATAAATGTTAGGACTTTGCAAACAAAATATATTTAATTTAACAACTTGTCAGGTCTTTGTCTTGTGAGCAATGCGTTCCCCAGGACCCACCCCCCAGCCGGACTGCCCGCTATTTGCGTTCCGGCATCCATCGGTTTAGAAATTAAGCCCAGGAAGCGCCCCTCACCTGCAGGAGCTGCAGCCCCTCTTCCTCTGACAACATTGTCGGGGTTTTGCATTACGAACGCTTTGGGGTCAGAGGGATTTTGTGAAAAATCATCAGAAAAATTATTAAATGTTGTCAGCAGGGAACATGTAATTCAGACAGCGTTACCCAGAGTTTAGAGGGTGGAATACAGTTTATTCCATTTCCAAAAGTTAAATGGAGTCTGGAAAGATGTGACCTCTATAATATCACATGTGGAGTTCCTCAAGGTTCTGTACTTGGACCAAAGTTATTTATTTTATATGTGAATGACTTGGTAAATGTGTCAGGACTCCTTAAATGTGTTTTAGTTGCAGATGATACCACATTTATTTGTATGGGTAAAGATATAGAACGGATGTTGGAGTTGATGCAGACAGAACTTGTAAAAATACAAACGGTTTAAACTTAATAAATTATCATTAAACTTAGATAAAACTAACTACTATAGAAAGAGAATAGTCGATGTTCCATTTAGTCAAGGGTGTTGAGATTTGTAGAGTGAGTGAGGTGAAGTTTTTGGGTGTTATCATTGAAGTAAACATGAGGGAGACCATATATTGTGTCTTTAAACACATATAGTGCCACCCAGATGTAACTAAAGGATTTTAACAGGGGTCAGTATTAAGCTGACCTCTTTATCCTTAATTAATCTACTTATTCAGATTGAATAGTAAATTCACGGATTCTTTTCTTTTTCAGTTTATTCAATATTTCTGTGATCTTTATGATGGATAAATAAACAGAGCTATAGAGTGACAATGGACATTGACTTAGTTTGGTATGCCAGGCGACACTACCATTTATTTAAAATAAATCAACTAAAATCAACACCATTACACTTGATTGACATGATTTCACTTTCTTTCAATTTAATACGTCAGCACACTTAAATTCAACACAACAGACTTCAATACTGGATGTTAACATATTTAGTCTGTGGGCTCTTTAGCTTAAAATAGTTTCCAGCTTAGAATTGAGGGAAAGGAGAGGAGGAAAGATTTAAGGAGAATTGGGAGGTTGAGAGAGGAAGTTTATCTTGCATTTATGAAACCAGATGACACTCTTCCGTACGCGTCCAGCTAAGATATCATCACACCTCCAGCAAGCAAACAGCGGCTCCTTTACCTTAAGACGTCCGCCTCGGTTCTGGTAAAGAGCTGTGATCAGCTTTGGACTGACGAGTCGTCGGTCCCGCAAGTCCAAGCTGGACTCCACGCGTGTTTACCTTGTCGGTGTCGGTGATACTCGCTTTCGTCGGCAGAAGCCGTGGCAGTCGTGGCTTTTTGGCTCAAGATAATTTATTCCAGGAAGGAATAACAAAGTTTGAGCTTACGCTCATTCGAAGTGGACTCATAACAGCAGGTTATCAGTCCTTAGCTGAAGACGAAGGTCGTTAGCTCTTGACCAAACGTACCCCAGCTCTTTGGGAAAGGTTCACATCTCTTTGAAGTTCCCCCAAACTCAGGAACCTTC
Organism: Garcialebias charrua; assembly: GCA_038048925.1. Classification (NCBI taxonomy): domain Eukaryota; kingdom Metazoa; phylum Chordata; class Actinopteri; order Cyprinodontiformes; family Rivulidae; genus Garcialebias; species Garcialebias charrua. Next base: position 6,218 of record JBBPBX010075932.1, on the reverse strand, counting down.
TGGTTCCTTCCAAACTCTTGCAGACTCTTGCAGACTCTTGCAGACTCTTCTGTTCCAGCAACAGCTTAGAACTTAAAAAAAAGGATCAAAGAGAGGAGTGAGGCTTGTCTCTTTTTCATTGGTCCGTGGACCAGTCGAGCAATTCACTTGCCGTTATCATGACCCAAGGTTACAGCCCGAGCAGAGGGAAATTGTTTAGGAAAAGACAGAGCAGCTGGAGCCCTTTTCATGAGAAACAACGGATTACTGTCTTCTGACTTTCTAAACAAAACCGTCTGGTCTCTCTGACCCGAGACTTCACCTTTAACACAGCAGTGAACACCGTTTAACTCTTACAGAATAACACAGCTTAAAAGCACACATCATGAAAATGACAAAAGTTATTCTTTTGATCACATCAGCCTAAAATCAAAGATAGAAATAGTCTCTTTTGGTGACTATGTTCTCAGATTACAGCTAATGGAATGATTTTGTGGTAAATGTCTTGCTTTACTGAGAGGTCAGTAAAGGTCACCACTGGACAGTTCAAAAACCTTAGTTTGACCCTGGGTAGGTCCACTACATCATTGATGACAAACTGACATGGAAACATCATATAAATTCTGTAAGAATAAAAATAGCTAAATCTATTGCAGTACTGTACAAAGTCAGAGACTTATTAAATGATAAAGCTCTGTACTTGTTGCTGTGTTCATCTGTGTTCATCTGTGACCATCTGCTCATACAAACTCATGTTCGTGCTGCTGTTTATTCCCACTATATTAGGCTTAGTGTATTACTAGTTGATGTTTTTCTTAGTTAGTTCTAGATGTTATTACTGTTTTTCTCTTTCATTTGTTGTTGGATGTAACTGGGACCTCGTGTACATAATCTCGTTTTCATCACATGTACCACATGCGGTGCAAATGACAATAAAGACTCTCTGACTCTGATAACACAATAATTGTTCCACACTTAATCTATTGTATTGATGTTTGGGGGAAAATGTGTAAAACAATTACGGTACAAAGCCTACTTTTGTTTTACAGAAAAGAGCTGTAAGAACTATCACTAGAAAGCATTTCTGTCATCCATCAAGCATATTATTTTATCAACTCAAGTTATTGAAGTTACATGATTTGGTAGATTATAGTATTTTATCAGTTAAGTATAAGGTTCATAATTACACATTACCTTTAAATATCCAATTAAATTTTGTTACAAGAAAGAGTTATTATAATCTCAAGGGGATAGATATATTTGTAAAACCTATATTTAGGACTACAGTGTAGTTTGAAGGGACGGTCTACATCAATCCAAGGAATTAGATTATGGAATAATCTGGAGAGTGGTATTAAAAACACCAGATCAATGTGTATGTTTAAGAGAATGATCAAAATTGATTTGTTTGTTAAAAAATGTAAAAGACGACCAAGACCTGCAGCCGACCTCATGAGCAGCTGATTACAACAGTTATAAACAACAAGTACCGGTACCGCATGTTCATCTGCACGAAGGTAACTGCAGGTAAATCCTCCATTTTCTGTCATAACTAAATTTTATGCTTAATGGTTAAATTAAAGTGTAGTGATACACCTAGCCTCTGATATTTCTGTCTTGACCTTCAAGTACACCTCTCTACACCTCTCTGAATCACTCAGTGTTACACTTGCTTGAACCTCAAGGAGACAGATGGACACTTATATATTTTAACAATTATTATGAATTAATGGACACTAATTAATCAGATTGAACTTTCTCTTTAATGTGTGTTAATTCAGAATTGATCAAACAGTATTTTTGTCATTTCAATGATGATTTTACTAAACTGGTATATTTTAAATATGACAAAGTTAAGAGAACATCTCAGAATGATCATGCTTTGAACTGTCTACTCTAGGCAGAATAAGTGTCGAAAGTTGAAGGAACAATCCTTCGTATTTGTTTGAACTGTTTTTGTTTCAAAGGAAAAGTGCTAGACATAGCTTGCCTTCGGTCTCCCGTCCGTTCTAAAAACAATTCATCTGTGCTTAAACAGAGAGTGCTCTGTTTTCACACCTGCAGGTTTTTGTTTTGTCTACGTGCTGGGACTCAGTTCTCAGCACTCACTGAGTTTTTGAGTTCTGAGGGAGAAGGGAAGACGCACGGACGTTTTTCTCCAAGCTGATGTACGTTCCGGCCAGGCACCAAAGGCCCACGTCTTCAGCAAAGGTTCAAACAGCACGTCAGCTGTGAACCACTTCGAGTGTCACAGCTCCAAGCGGTGACACTCTTTCTGAAGTTATCTTGAACAAAACCAGCACCAGGCATCACTCTGGGAGGCCGACGCAGACGGTCGAGACCGTGGCATGATGAAAGTGGTCGCCTGTAAAACGCAGCAGAATGCACGTTTGGCTTGACTAATTTACCGGAGTCGAGACAGGATCATCTTCACGAAGGTAAAAGTGTTTCATCACGGGACGGACGTCCAGCCGAAACCGAGCAGAGGGTGCCATCACTGGTTAAACATCTCAAGATAAGATTCAACCATTTCATTTCAATCTTTTATCTTTCCTCCTTAAACTCCTCCTTATGTTTATTTTCATCATGGTAAACTTTAAGTAATGTGCCAACAGAAAGGTCCAACTGTCTGTTTGTTTTAATTTGAATTCTTGTCAACGTAGTTATTAAATCAGAGCTAATATCGATACAAATGTTTTAATGTAATTCTTGTGATAGTTTCAATAAAAGGTCTATTCTTTTGGTAGACCAACATAAATTGAAGTCTAAGCGTGAAATTACATTTCTGGCTAATCACATCGTTAGATTTGTTGATTTATTCTGAAAAAGTTGAGACCCCGTGAACTTGGTGGCAAGTTTGTGCAGATAAAGTCTGCTCAGACTTGCACGTCTAAACTATAGGTAAGTCAGTAAACTGACAAATAACTCCTATATTGTTACATTTATTGGTGGCCCGTGACGGTCTTCTGAAAGATTAAATTGATAAGTTGTTTTTGTAGCTTATTTTTGTTACGGTGTTGTTGGCATTAGTTTTGCATCCTGGTTTTGGTCTTATAAGAATAGTTCTGGCTGGTGGAGTGTCCGGGAGTTGCTGATCGTGGCATTGTCTGGATTATTTTGCCGATAGAATTATTTGATATTTCACATTTCAACGTCTGTTTGAAGCTGCTGAGTGATAAATGTTTTGTTTGTTTTTGTGAGACGTTTCATTACGTGTCACGAGGCTGCTTGCATTGTTCATTTTGTGACCGCCGTGTCACCACTGCTTCATCTTGTTACATCTGCGGTTTGCTGTTGAAGGTCTGTTTCACAAATTTGCTGCTCCATTTTACCTAATCTGTTACAACGTGTTTGCCGAGGTTCGGGTAAAGCCCACTTAGCTTTTGGACCGGACTGTGTTCCGGTTCCGTTGGACGTAATGTCCGTGGTTGTACACAGTTAGAGTGCTGCCTCCCCTGGGGGCGTGAGAGCTAGCTTGGTTGTGTTTTAGCTCATTGACAGTATTTTCTGCGGTGTAAAAATACGTTTATTTTGTGGAAGAGAGTCCAGTACTTTGGGTCGAGCTACTAATGCTAAGAACAGGTAGCGGGACAAGATGGCTGCTTAAAACGCTGTGATTGGTCCATTGTGTGTCGCGTTCATGAACGTTGGTTTCTGTAGACTCTGGTTGTCAGGATTCATTTTTGCACACATTTCTGACAGTTTATCTGTGTTGTTTGAGTTCTATGCACGTAATATCGTCGAAGACTGGCTTAACCGCGGTGTTTTGCGGTATTTATGACTGTTTTAGAACGTTAAAAAGTCCGTTCCTCGCTAGAGTTCAAAAGACCGCAGGTCCGTGAACGCACCGCTCGAACGGCACGTCGCCTGTGGGCGGCGTTAGGTTTGGAAGACACAATTTCCCATGAACACTTGGGTTTTAGAACTACAGTTCTGTCTTCGCTGTGATTGGTCGATTACGCTGTATGTGTTGACGCATGCGCAGTGGGTGAAGCCCCGCTCCTCGTCAACTTTCACTTCACAGCTGCTTGTCCCAGACGAGTTTCCGTGCTTGTTTGTCCATTACTGTCTTTGAAAAGACTGTTTAATCGCGGTGTTTTTGAGATTTTAGTGGGTGGACAGAGCCGGTTGCTCTGAAAAACTGCCGATCGCCATGTGACCAGGTCACGTGACACCGATTTTGCCGGTTTTATGAGGACCGACCTTATTTCTTTTAAACGCAGTTTAAAAGGTTTCACAGTTCAACCGATTTTGCTCACATGATTTCGTTTTTGTGAGCCTGGGGCTCTGAAGCTATATCACGTAACGCTTTGGGTCTGTCTGCTTGATGCTTTTCATCCGTGTTAGATGTCTGTGGGCTAAAAGTTGCAGCTTCGCTCACTGGTGATAACAGCACCTCTATAGCGGTCAGATAGAGAAATTACAGTCGCTGTGATAAACTCACTTCCAGCGCTGTGCCCCCTGCTGGTTACATTAGAAGACGCAGTCTTCCTGTAATGTGTACATGTTGAATGTTCCTGTTTTAAACGGGTGACATTTTGAAATATTGTCCTCACAGCACACTTTTCATTTGATTTTCACATATAATCAAATGTTGATGGCAGATCAGTTGCACAGATTTCATACAGACATGTCTGTTGTTGATAAAATTTGACACCTTTGTCATCAATTCTGTGCACAACTAGCTCTCTGTCCCTGTTTTTAGACTGCAAGTTTAAAACGACACACATGAGGCTTCTTTTGTCTTGATTTTCGCAAAATCACACAAACGACAGCCGTTTTTGTTTGACCTTGTCACAGGTCGACAAGTTAATAAACATCATTGATTTTTATTTCGTTTAACATCTTGGATGTTTTCTGAGCAGCTCATACACTTTGCATATTTGCAAGCTGCGAAATGAGACCCGCTTTACTTGATTTTTCACAGAAAATCAGTACAAAGATGGACGTTCAAACAGGTGTGTCACCTGAGGGGGCCTCTTGCTCTGTGTATCCTAGTTGGATGGATGGGGGCCTTGGGTTTCCTGCCCGGGCTTCCCGCAAAGTGGGGGAGTCTGCCTCATCGTATGCTAATTACCTGGCTGCATGGAACGTCCGTCAGGATAAGTGGGAAAATCCCCTGTCATTCTATGACAGGCTAATCTCGGTCTACTCCGGGGGCAAACCTGTTCCTGGATTAGAGGAAAATATGGAGTTTAAACGTCTTTTCATTATGAATCTTATGCCTTTTCAAATGAAATGTGTTCATTTCAAGGTTGATTGCGATAAAGATTCCATGGAAGTGATAAGACGATATGCTGCGTCAGTTTTTGAGGCCGAAATACAACCTAGGATACCATCAGAGGTTTGTACAGGTCAAAAGGTCACATCCCACTTGCAGACATTAGAAGAGGTTCCCTCTCCTTCAGAGTGCAACATTGAACAGGTCCCTCATGATAACAAACAACAGATCAGTTCCAACTGGACCAGTGTCTCAGATCGGTCCACAGGAGGTTCTTCTGCCCCTCAGGTTGAAAACCTTGAGATGAGCAGTGAACCACACAGGGTAGGTGTTCGCTCTCTAGATGAACACAGATGGTTCGGATCGAACCAACAGAGTTCTCTCATGGATCTCACAATGGGTGAGATTCGAAGGCGGTTGCATGGACACTGTGAACCATTGAAAAATGGTCTGTCCCGACATGTACCCGCGAGAAGCGGCCCTCCTGCCCCTGCCCCTCGAACTGCACAGTTTGAGACATGCAATGAGTCACGTATGCTCCAGATTATGGAAACAGCGCCTCCGCGCGAGAGCGTGACTGAGGTTGTGAGTTGTTTGTCAAATGATTTAAATGTTACAGTGGTTGACCAAGCTGACACAACCGATGACGTTGTCCTTGATGATAACACAAACAACGTTGTTCATCCTGATGTAGCGACGCGCAGCACTGTCTTTTGCAACAACTCGGTGCACACAGTTGACATCAACAACGTCAACACTGACATAAATACTGACAGCAAACAAATTGCTGAGAATCCACATCCTGAAGGTCATGAGGCAGACAGCCATCATGATGCTGACAGCGACAATGATTACACAGACAGAGTCACGCGTACACAGAAACGTGTGGACGAACCTGAACGGTTTCTGTGTAACTTTATAAAAAGGGGGATAGCTAAGAGAGCTTACCTGCCACTCACATTGGAAGGGGTCCTAGAGCAAGAAGCACTCCTGGTTAGCGGCTCAGACGTGTCTGTCA
>JBBPBX010075931.1:0-15907 GCA_038048925.1 Garcialebias charrua | reverse complement strand
TGTAGTTTCTATAGTCCATGTGTAGTTTCTATGGTCCATGTGTAGTTTCTATGGTCCAGGTGTAGTTTCTATAGCCCATGTGTAGTTTCTATGGTCCAGGTGTAGTTTATATGGTCCAGGTGTAGTTTCTACAGTCCATGTTTAGTTTCTATGGTCCAGGCCTAGATTATATAGTCCATGTGTAGTTTCCATAGTCCATGTGCATTAACAAGATGGCGCCTTTGCTGATGGAACGCCGTCTACATGCTCTCCTGTACTTTTTACTGTTGTTCGTGTTCTGCCTTTTTTTCATCGACGATGCATCCTCGCTCCTGGTCTATGATCGCTCAACTCTTCTAAGCCTCCGAGACTCGCTGATCAACACACCGGCTACTGGCAAATATGGACATTTCAAGCCTCCTCCACCTCCACCTTTCTTGGCGTCCATTCCTGCCTACCTACAACGCAACACGACCACGCTGCCACGCAACAAGCGGCGCAGAAGACGTGGAACGAGAGCAGGTCTCCTGGTGAGATTTAAAAAGTATCTCTCGTCTCACAACACGCCGACTGCTGACTTACCTCCTGAATTCAGCGTCTTTGATGTCCGTCGTTCCTTCGCTCGCCGCAACAGATGCCTTGTTGTTATCAATCATGACGCCAGCGATCAGTTTCCATCTTGCCCCCCATCTTGCCCCCCCGTGAGGGCTGTGGAGCGAGGCTGCGTTAAACATAACCTCCGCCCGCTCGCTCGAGCTGAGAGTGACGTAACTGGCTGTGTTCCTGTACGGTCAGCATTGTTTAACGCCAGATCGATCACTAATAAAACTTTTATATTAAGTGATTTGATCTCCACTCATCGTCTGGATCTGTTTTTGATCACGGAAACCTGGCAGAAAACAGGAGACAACAGCTGCTTCTCTGAACTCCTCCCACCTGGCTTCTCTTATCTGAGCGCTCCGCGTGGGTCTGGAAGAGGAGGGGGGCCTGGCTGCAGTTTTCAATGAGGAGGCGTTCAGGTACCGATTGCTGCCTCAGAAAAATTACAACAGTTTTGAAAGCATGATTTTTGTGCTGGAATCTACAAAACCTATTTTGTGCGGCCTCTTTTATCGGTCTCCTCAATACAACAAAAACTTTCTCAGTGAGTTTTCAGAACTACTGGCTGACCTAATGCCAAAGTTTGACTCTTGGCTTTTCTGTGGTGACTTCAACGTGCACACCTGCTGCCCAAGTAATCAGCTTGGATGTGAGTTTCAGGACCTCCTGGACTCTTTCAACCTGTCACAGTCGGTCTCGGGGGCCACACACAGTCAGGGTCATACACTCGATTTAATTATCTCCCACGGCCTACAAATACCTGCTGTGGAGATCCTGGACACCTGTATCTCAGACCATTTTCCCATATTATTCGAATTTTTCACCTCTCCTGCACCGAAAGCTATTCTCCCAGCACGTTTCTGTCGCTCTATCACCCCATCCACTCCAAGTGAGTTCACTGATGCCTTTAAGAGCACTGAATTCTGCTCTGCTGTCAGCCTGGACCCATCTCTACATCCTGAGGACTTCATCAGCTCCTTCCATCACACCTGCACAACGATCTTGGACTCCATCGCTCCTCTCAAACAGGCATCTTCAAAAAACAAACCTTCACCATGGCTCAACGAAACGACGCGAGCTCTTCGACAACGTTGCAGAAAAGCAGAACGAAAATGGAAGCGCGATCGGCTTCATGTATCTCAAGGAATACTGAGAGACTGTCTCTGTGAGTATCATAATGCTGTGAAACAGGCCAAGTCACAGTACCTCTCCAATTTAATCTCCACCAGCTCCAACCGGCCGCGGACGCTTTTCAGCACACTCCAGTCTGTCATCAACCCATCTGTCAATGTTCTGAAAACTGCCACACAGTCTACCTGCGATGACTTTCAGAGCTATTTTGTCAACAAAATAGACTCTATCAGGCAGAACATTGTCAGTTCATCCAACACCATCCAGTCTTGTGCGTCTGCAATAACCACAGCTGTTTTTGACCAATTTGACCTGGTTTCACTCCCTCACCTCACCAAGGTGGTTCAGCAGATGAAACCAACTAACTGTTCTCTGGACATCATTCCCTCTAAAATGTTCAAACAGTCCTTTGATGTAATTGGTCCTTGTGTTTTGTCATTTATTAACAGCTGTCTATCTTCAGGTTTTGTGCCATCTGCTTTCAAACATGCTGTGGTCAGGCCTCTTCTCAAAAAACCAGGCCTAGATCCTACAGCTCTCTCTAATTTCAGACCAGTTTCACATCTGTCATTTCTATCAAAGGTCCTAGAAAAGATTGTTTTTATTCAACTTCAATCTTTTCTAGAACTCAACAACCTGTTTGAAAAATTTCAGTCAGGTTTTCGAGCTCGTCACAGCACTGAATCTGCACTGCTCAAAGTACAGAATGACATTCTTCTGTCCCTGGATGCAAAAAACCCTGCTCTGCTGGTGATGTTAGACCTCTCAGCAGCTTTTGACACCGTCGACCATCAGGTACTAATCAACCGCTTGTCTCAGCAGGTTGGCCTCCAGGGAGCTGTGCTTGAGTGGTTCAAATCTTACCTGTCTGGGAGAACTTTTTCTGTCATGATAGGCGATCTGTCCTCCTCTTCATCAACCCCTCTGACCTCTGGCGTACCACAGGGATCTATTCTAGGGCCAGTCCTCTTCTCTCTTTACATGCTGCCATTAGGATCAATCATTGCACGTCATAACCTGTCTTTTCACATGTATGCAGACGATTTACAAATCTATCTGCCAGTCACTCCCAACCCCTCACCCAGTTCAAACACTCTTGTCAACTGCTTAAATGACATTAAGCACTGGCTCTCTCAAAACTTCCTCCACCTAAACACAGATAAAACTGAATGCATTTTATTTAGTGCACCTGGTGACACCAGCAACATCCTTCCCAGTCCCAGTGTTGGTTTCCCCCTCCCCCACTTCAACCCGGTGGTCAGAAATCTTGGAGTGCAGCTTGACTCCAACTTAAAGTTTGATAAACAGATCAGTTCTGTTGTCAAGACCAGCTTCTTTCAGCTCCGACTGCTCTCCAAAGTCAAGTCATTTCTCAGCCGTGGTGATCTGGAGAAGGCCATCCATGCCTTTGTGACCTCCAGACTTGACTATTGTAATGCTTTGTATGTTGGTATTAATCAATCCTCCATCTCCCGTTTACAGCTTGTACAGAACTCTGCCGCGCGCCTTTTGACCAACACACGAAAATATGAACACATCACTCCTGTCCTGTCCTCTCTACACTGGCTCCCAGTTCAGTTCAGGATACAGTTCAAGCTGCTCCTGTTTGTTTTCAAAGCTCTGAATGGACTTGCTCCTCTGTACATCTCAGAACTTTTGAAAGCCCATCAGCCCGGCAGAGATTTACGCTCTGCCAGTCAACACCTGCTGGAGGTGCCTCGCTCAAGGTACAAACAATGGGGAGACCGGTCATTTTCTGTTGCCGGCCCAAAAGCCTGGAACAGCCTCCCCCTTGAGCTGCGTGCCACCTCTGATCTGACTCTGTTCAAAACCAGACTGAAGACCCACTTGTTCAAAAAAGCTTTCAGTGTGTAAAAAAGCTTTCAGTGTGTAACTTTTATTACTTTTGGTAGTTTAGTATGTAGCATTTTTTATTTCCATTGCCTTTTTATTTCCACTTGCTCAAATAAGCTTCCAGTGTGTAACTTTTATTACTTCTGGTATTTTAATATGTAACATTTTTTAATTTCCATTGCCTTTTTATTTCCACTTGTTCAAAAAAGCTTTCAGCGTGTAACTTTTATTACTTGTGTTATTTTAGTATGTAGCATTTTTTATTTCCATTGCTTCTTTTATTGCTGTTGTTTCTTATTCTATTTTCATTGATTTATTGTTCCAGTTTATTCATCTTTTTATCCTGTTAAGCACCTTGGTCAATGCAAGGCATTGTAGGAAGGTGCTATACAAATAAAGCTTATTATTATTATTATTATTATGTGTGGTTTATATGGTCCAGGCCTAGATTATATGGTCCAGGTGTAGTTTCCATAGTCCATGTGTAGTTTATATGGTCCAGGTGTAGTTTCTATGGTCCATGTTTAGTTTATATGGTCAAGGCCTAGATTATATGGTCCATGTGTAGTTTCTATGGTCCATGTGTAATTTCTATGGTCTATGTGTAGTTTCTATGGTCTATGTGTAGTTTCTATGGTCCATGTGTAGTTTCCATGTGTAGATTATATGGTCCAGGTGTAGTTTCTATGGTCCATGTGTAGTTTCTATGGTCCAGGTGTAGTTTCTATGGTCCAGGCCTAGATTATATGGTCCAGGTGTAGTTTCTATAGTCCATGTGTAGTTTATATGGTCCAGGTGTAGTTTCTATGGTCCATGTGTAGTTTCTATGGTCCAGGTGTAGTTTATATGGTCCATGTTTAGTTTCTATGGTCCATGTGTAGTTTCTGGTCCATGTTTAGTTTCAATGGTCCAGGTGTAGTTTCTATGGTCCAGGTGTAGTTTCTATGGTCCAGGTGTAGTTTCTATGGTCCAGGTGTAGTTTCTATGGTCCAGGTGTAGTTTCTATGGTCCAGGTGTAGTTTCTATGGTCCAGGTGTAGTTTCTATGGTCCAGGTGTAGTTTCTATGGTCCAGGTGTAGTTTCTATGGTCCAGGTGTAGTTTCTATGGTCCAGGTGTAGTTTCTATGGTCCAGGTGTAGTTTCTATGGTCCAGGTGTAGTTTCTATGGTCCAGGTGTAGTTTCTATGGTCCAGGTGTAGTTTCTATGGTCCAGTTGTAGTTTCTATGGTCCATGTTTAGTTTCTATGGTCCAGGTGTCGTTTCTATGGTCCATGTGTAGTTTCTATGGTCCAGGTGTAGTTTCTATGGTCCATGTTTAGTTTCTATGGTCCATGTGTAGTTTCTATGGTCCAGGTGTAGTTTCTATGGTTCAGGTGTAGTTTCTATGGTCCAGGTGTTGATTCTATGGTCCAGTCGTTTCTATGGTCCATGTGTAGTTTCTATGGTCCAGCTGTAGTTTCTATGGTCCATGTTTAGTTTCTATGGTCCAGGTGTCGTTTCTATGGTCCATGTGTAGTTTCTATGGTCCAGGTGTAGTTTCTATGGTCCATGTTTAGTTTCTATGGTCTATGTTGTCGTTTCTATCGTCCATGTGTAGTTTCTATGGTCCAGGTGTAGTTTTTATGGTCCAGGTGTAGTTTCTATGGTCCAGGTGTCGTTTCTATGGTCCATGTGTAGTTTCTACGGTCCAAGTGTAGTTTCTATGGTCCATGTTTAGTTTCTATGGTCAATGTTGTCGTTTCTATGGTCCATGTGTAGTTTATATGGTCCAGGTTGTAGTTTATGTGGTCCAAGTGTAGTTTCTGTGGTCCAGGTTGTAGTTTCTATGGTCCTTGTGTAGTTTCTATGGTCCAGGTTGTAGTTTCTATGGTTCTTGTGTACCTTTGGTCCACAAAAGACCAAAGGTAGTTTTACCTTTGGTAGTTTCCATGGTCCAGGTGTTTCTATGGTCCAGGTGTAGTTTCTATGGTCCAGGTGTCTATGGTCCACAAAGGACCAAAGGTAGTTTTACCTTTGGTAGTTTCTATGGTCCAGGTGTTTCTATGGTCCAGGTGTAGTTTCTATGGTCCAGGTGTAGTTTACATGGTCCATGTGTAGTTTCTACGGTCCAGGTGTAGTTTATATGGTCTATGTGTAGTTTCTACGGTCCAGGTGTAGTTTCTATGGTCCAGGTGTAGTTTCTATGGTCCAGGTGTAGTTTCTATGGTCCAGGTGTAGTTTCTATGGTCCAGGTGTAGTTTCTATGGTCCAGGTGTAGTTTCTATGGTCCAGGTGTAGTTTCTATGGTCCAGGTGTAGTTTCTATGGTCCAGGTGTAGTTTCTATGGTCCAGGTGTAGTTTCTATGGTCCAGGTGTGGTTTCTATGGTCCAGGTGTAGTTTCTATGGTTCATGTGTAGTTTTTATGGTCCAGGTGTATTTCTATGGTCCAGGTGTAGTTTATATGGTCCATGTGTAGTTTCTACGGTCCAGGTGTAGTTTATATGGTCTATGTGTAGTTTCTACGGTCCAGGTGTAGTTTCTGTGGTCCAAGTTGTAGTTTCTATGGTCCAGGATGTAGTTTCTATGGTCCAGGTGTGGTTTCTATGGTCCAGGTGTGGTTTCTATGGTCCAGGTGTAGTTTCTATGGTCCAGGTGTGGTTTCTATGGTCCAGGTGTAGTTTCTATGGTCCAGGTGTAGTTTCTATGGTCCAGGTGTGGTTTCTATGGTCCAGGTGTAGTTTCTATGGTCCAGGTGTAGTTTCTATGGTCCAGGTGTAGTTTCTATGGTCCAGGTGTAGTTTCTATGGTCCAGGTGTGGTTTCTATGGTCCAGGTGTAGTTTCTATGGTCCTTGTGTAGTTTCTATGGTCCAGGTTGTAGTTTCTATGGTTCTTGTGTACCTTTGGTCCACAAAAGACCAAAGGTAGTTTTACCTTTGGTAGTTTCCATGGTCCAGGTGTTTCTATGGTCCAGGTGTAGTTTCTATGGTCCAGGTGTCTATGGTCCACAAAGGACCAAAGGTAGTTTTACCTTTGGTAGTTTCTATGGTCCAGGTGTTTCTATGGTCCAGGTGTAGTTTCTATGGTCCAGGTGTAGTTTACATGGTCCATGTGTAGTTTCTATGGTCCAGGTGTAGTTTATATGGTCCAGGTGTAGTTTCTATGGTCCAGGTGTAGTTTCTATGGTCCAGGTGTAGTTTCTATGGTCCAGGTGTAGTTTCTATGGTCCAGGTGTAGTTTCTATGGTCCAGGTGTAGTTTCTATGGTCCATGTGTAGTTTCTATGGTCCAGGTGTAGTTTATATGGTCTATGTGTAGTTTCTGTGGTCCAGGTTGTAGTTTCTATGGTCCAGGATGTAGTTTCTATGGTTCAGGTGTGGTTTCTATGGTCCAGGTGTAGTTTATATGGTCCATGTATTAGGCATGTATTTGGGCAGCACGGTGGCACAACTGGTAGAGCTGCTGCCTCTCAGCGAGAAGGTTGCCGGTTCAAATCCCGGTCCGGGGCCTTTCTGGGTGGAGTTTGCATGTTCTCCCCGTGCATGCGTGGGTTTCCTCCGGGTACTCCGGTTTCCTCCCACAGACCAAAAAACATGCATGTTAGGCTGATTGGTGACTCTAAATTGACCCTAGGTGTGAGAGTGGATGGTTGTTTGGTGTGAGTGAGACAGGTCCCTCTTGTAAATGAGTCCCCGTGACTCAACGAGGCTAGCCTGTATAAATAAAGGTTGAATGAATGTATTACACATGGACCATATAAACTACACCTGAACCATAGAAACTAGGACCTGAAACTGGTAAGTGTATTTATTTATTCATTTATTTAACAGCTTCTTTCTGATTCATGCACACGTGCATCAGTTCTGCAGCAGCCCTTCAGAGTCTCCTGCACCGAGTCCAGCATTAAGCCCCCACACCCCCCCACACCCCCTGTTTGCAGGTTTTAACTGCTGCAGCACAGGCCTCAGATGAGATAACCCTCTGATCTTCTGCCTGGAGGTGTTCAGACTTGCACAGGGAGCTGCAACATGCAACAGTTTTCTAAAGTTCCCTATGCCAGCGCCTGGTCTCACTCACCCCTCAGCAACAATAATAACAGGATCAAATAAAACCAAAATGGCTGACACCACAGCTGTGATGTTTTGATGTTAGCTTGGAAAGGTAGTCTTTCAAAAACAAAAACAAACAGGTGAGTCAAGGAACCAGGGGCCTCATGTACAAAGACTTGCGTGGATTTCTTACTGAAAAGTGCCGCACGGTCAAATCCAGAAAAGTGTGTACGCACAAAAAAATCCAGATGTATCAAACTGTGCGTACACCGGAATCCACGCACATTCCTTTTGTACATCACAATTAACGTGGAACTGAGCGCACGTGAGACACCTCCCCTGACACGCCTTCATTTACATATGTTAAACAGATGCAAATTACTTCCTGCATGTGTGAAGGACATGTTTGTTTGATCCCTGCGCGATCAGAAATCATTTCTAGATTCAGGAAAATAATGAATTTAATATAATATGAGTGAGGAAAATAATCCTAAGTAAGAATAGTAATAAAATGTGTTCATCACGCAAAGAACGAGTGATTGTGTGTCGGTATTTGTGTGTGCGCGCACCCTGCTTTGGTGCGCAACCGGCACATCCATTCATTCTGAGTGAAAATATTAACTTTGCGCACGAGTTTATTACCATAATTACTGTAAACACAGAGGAACTTAGATGTTTGGTAGAACATAGATCTTTGTTTATTTAATAGATGATATGAAGAAACGGGTCTGTGCGTCTCAGTGGAGAGTTTTCATGACATGACGTGATGTTGGAGTCTCCAAACGCTGCGCGCGCCACAGCCTTGTGCGCAATCTGTTTGTCTGTGAAGCTTTTACTCTCCTACAAGTTATATATGGTGTACTTTCACGTGTCATTTTGGAGAAATCTACAATAAACGCAGATTATGAATCACCTCCAGCTGCCGTGTAACACCGGCGAGGGTGCGCGCGCGCTCCAAAGCGCGACCACTCAGCCTTTGGAATCATATAGATGAGACATTCCATTGGACATGAATCGGCTTTGTGTGGACTGGACAGCCCTGATCGGCCTGCAGCTCCCTCAGGAAAGCTCGGGAACAGTTTGATCGCTGCTTCTGCATGTGCACGCGTGATGCACGGCTCCTGTGTTGCTCCAGAGCGCAGCAGTGCCAAACTGAAAAATGATTATTTCTGAAAACGGCTGATAAGCCATATCCTAGATCAGAAAATTATATCTGTTTATAAATAAATGCTCTGCGTGTTACACTATTTATTATATCCTCCAGTAAGGCTGAATGAATCCGTTCCTGTTAAATTTATTTTTGGCACAACTTTGCGCGTCCTTTGCGTCATGTGGATGTAATACTTGTTAATCGTGTGTTTGGTGGGAATATTAATCATTTTCACATCATGAACAGTTAATAATAATAATAATAATGATGACATCAATTTATAACGCACATTTCATCAATGGAAATCTCAAAGTGCTACAAGGTGCAACAGAATTAAATGTCAATGAAACAAATAATGAAACAATTAAAATCAACAACAGTATCAGCTATGATCAAAAGTAGAATCATGAGGAGGCAGAGTATGCTCGGTTGAAAAGAAAGGTCTTCAAGCCGCTCTTAAAGTCAACCACAGACTGTGGGGCTTCAGTTTCTCTGAATCACCTGTAAGTGTCGCCAAAGGAACAAGAACCACAGAAACGTGCGTACGCCTGCTCTGGAGCTGGCGTGGAAATGTACTTGGATGCGCACATATTCACGTTCAGTTCAGTTTTGATACATACGGGGTTCTGCGTGGATAGTGACGTACGCAAGGATTTTGTGCGCACGCACGGTTGATACATGAGGCCCCTGGACTGAGCAAACACTGAAGGACCTGACAGGAAGAGACAGAAAACCTGGACCAGGATCTGCTGCAGGGCCATTAGAAACAGAGGACAGGTGTGCTGCTGAGGACTGATGAGACTCAGGTGTTCACGATGCTCACGTACCGAACCAGATTAACAAAAATCCACACGTTATAAAATAACACATAAAACAAACAGCTTCACAACTTGAGATGATCAGTCTGACAAAGGAGCTACATTACAGATTTACTGATTTTGTAGTTTGATTTTTGTGTTTTTTCATTGCTTCCATTTGTCCTCAGCTCTGGCCACGCCCACTCTCACCTGTCCCCAGGTATCATTACGTCAGGTGTGTCCACTCTTTTCAGCAGCCCAGTCCATATAGCTGCTCAGGTTTCATGTTGTGTCTGATTTTCCTCTGTGTCTCTGATGTGTCTCCATTGTGTCTTTGTTGTGTCTCTGGTGTGTGTCCATTGTGTCTCTATTGCATCTTCATTGTTTCTCTGTTATGTCTTCATTGTGTCTCTGTTGTGTCTCCGGTGTGTCTCCATTGTGTCTTTGTTGTGTCTCAGGTGTGTCTCCATTGTGTCTTTGTTGTGTCTCTGGTGTGTGTCCATTGTGTCTCTATTGCATCTTCATTGTTTCTCTGTTATGTCTTCATTGTGTCTTTGTTGTGTCTCCGGTGTGTCTCCGTTGCGTCTCTATTGCATCTTCATTGTGTCTCCATTGTGTCTTTGTTGTGTCTCTGGTGTGTCTCCGTTGCATCTCTATTGCATCTTCATTGTGTCTCCATTGTGTCTTTGTTGTGTCTCTGGTGTGTGTCCATTGTGTCTCTATTGCATCTTCATTGTGTCTCCATTGTGTCTTTGTTGTGTCTCTGGTGTGTCTCCGTTGCGTCTCTATTGCATCTTCATTGTGTCTCCATTGTGTCTCCGGTGTGTCTTTGTTGTGTCTCCGGTGTGTCTCCGTTGCGTCTCTATTGCATCTTCATTGTGTCTCCATTGTGTCTTTGTTGTGTCTCTGGTGTGTGTCCATTGTGTCTCTATTGCATCTTCATTGTTTCTCTGTTATGTCTTCATTGTGTCTTTGTTGTGTCTCCGGTGTGTCTCCGTTGCGTCTCTATTGCATCTTCATTGTGTCTCCGGTGTGTCTTTATTGTGTCTCTATTGCATCTTCATTGTGTCTCCGGTGTGTCTTCATTGTGTCTTTGTTGTGTCTCCAGTGTGTCTCCGCTGTGTCTCTATTGCATCTTCATTTTGTCTCCGGTGTGTCTCCGTTGTGTCTTTGTTTTGTCTCTGGTGTGTGTCCGTTGTGTCTCTATTGCATCTTTATTGTTTCTCTGTTATGTCTTCATTGTGTCTTTGTTGTGTCTCCGGTGTGTCTTCATTGTGTCTCTATTGCATCTTCATTGTGTCTCCGGTGTGTCTTTATTGTGTCTCTATTGCATCTTCATTGTGTCTCCGTTGTGTCTTCATTGTGTCTTTGTTGTGTCTCCAGTGTGTCTCCGCTCTGTCTCTATTGCATCTTCATTTTGTCTCCGGTGTGTCTCCGTTGTGTCTTTGTTGTGTCTCCGGTGTGTGTCCGTTGTGTCTCTATTGCATCTTTATTGTTTCTCTGTTCTTCATTGTGTATTTATTGTGTCTCCGGTGTGTCTCCATTGCGTCTCTATTGCATCTTCATTGTGTCTCTGGTGTGTCTTAATTGTGTCTCTATTGCATCTTCATTGTGTCTCCGGTGTGTCTTCATTGTGTATCTATTGCATCTTCATTGTGTCTCCGGTGTGTCTTTGTTGTGTCTCCAGTGTGTCTCCGCTGTGTCTCTATTGCATCTTCATTGTGTCTCCGGTGTGTCTCCGTTGTGTCTTTGTTGTGTCTCTGGTGTGTGTCCGTTGTGTCTCTATTGCATCTTTATTGTTTCTCTGTTGTGTCTTCATTGTGTCTTTGTTGTGTCTCCGGTGTGTCTCTGTTGTGTCTCTATTGCATCTTCATTGGGTCTCCGGTGTGTCTTCATTGTGTCTCTGTTGCATCTTCATTGTGTCTCTATTGCATCTTCATTGTGTCTTCATTGTGTCTCTATTGCATCTTCATTGTGTCTCTATTGCATCTTCATTGTGTCTCCATTGTGTCTCCGTTGTGTCTTCATTGTGTCTTTGTTGTGTCTCCAGTGTGTCTCCGTTGTGTCTCTATTGCATCTTCATTGTGTCTCCACTTTGTCTCTATTGAATCTTCGGTGTGTCTCCATTGTGTCTGCATTGTGTCTCTATTGAATCTTCATTGTGTCTTCGGTGTGTCTCCATTGTATCTCTGTTGTGTCTTTATTGCATCTTTGTTGGGTCTCCGGTGTGTCTCCATTGTGTCTCTGTTGTGTCTCTATTGCATCTTTGTTGGGTCTCCGGTGTGTCTCCATTGTATCTCTGTTGTGTCTTTATTGCATCTTTGTTGGGTCTCCAGTGTGTCTCCATTGTATCTCTGTTGTGTCTTTATTGAATCTTTGTTGGGTCTTCGGTGTGTCTCCATTGTATCTCTGTTGTGTCTTTATTGCATCTTTGTTCGGTCTTCAGTGTGTCTCCATTGTATCTCTTTTGTGTCTTTATTGCATCTTTGTTGGGTCTTCAGTGTGTCTCGATTGTGTCTCTGTTGTGTCTCTATTGCATCTTTGTTGGGTCTCCGGTGTGTCTCCATTGTGTCTCTGTTGTGTCTCTATTGCATCTTCATTGTGCCCCCGGTATGTCTCCATTGTGTCTTTGTTGTGTCTCCAGCATGTCTCTGTTGTGTCTCTACTGCATCTTCATTGTATCTCCAGTGTGTCTCCATTACATCTTTGTTGTGTCTCTTGTGTCTTCGTTGTGTCTCCATTGTATCTTTGTTGTGTCTTTATTGCATCTTTGTTGGGTCTTCAGTGTGTGTCTCCATTGTATCTTTGTTGTGTCTTTATTGCATCTTTGTTGGGTCTTCAGTGTGTCTCCATTGTGTCTCTGTTGTGTCTTTATTGCATCTTTGTTGGGTCTTCAGTGTGTCTCCATTGTGTCTCTGTTGTGTCTTTATTGCATCTTTGTTGGGTCTTCAGTGTGCCTCCATTGTGTCTCTGTTGTGTCTCTATTGCATCTTTGTTGGGTCTCCGGTGTGTCTCCATTGTGTCTCTGTGTCTCTTTTGCATCTTCATTGTGCCTCCGGTATGTCTCCATTGTGTCTTTGTTGTGTCTCCAGCATGTCTCTGTTGTGTCTCTACTGCATCTTCATTGTATCTCCGGTGTGTCTCCATTACATCTTTGTTGTGTCTCTATTGTGTTTTCGTTGTGTCTCCGGTGTGTCTCCGGTGTTTCTCTGTTGCGCTCCTGCCACGTGGCCCCCTGGTGGGTGTTCCTCTGCCTGCGGGCGTGCTTGGGGCCCTCACTATCTGGGGCTGGGCGCTTGGGCGTTTGTCAGCTCGGCCTGGTGGCTGCCTGGTGGGGCTCGGGTCCTCTGGTCCTGTCGGGTCTGGACCTGAGGGATGGGCGTCCCCGGTGCCCGGGCCTCGGTGACCGGCCCTGGGGCTACGTCGGTGCAGCGGGCTCCGGCGGGGGCCTGTGTATTGTCGCTGTTGACCCCGGGGGGTCATTGTGTGTGGTCCCTGGTGGGGTTCGTCCGGTTCTTCCACTTGGTCGGATCTGGGGAGTGGACGAGTGGCTCGTCCTGTTCGGGTGGTCCTGGGGACTCTGGGCTCGGGGTCCTTCCTGGGGTCTTGGGCTTTGATCGCCCCTTCGTCTGTCTCGGGCTTTGGGGGGACGGGTCTCTGATGCTTCACAGTCGCTACTAAATGTTCTATTGGAGGAACCTCATTCACTTATGCATGCTCACAACCACACACAAATGGATGCAGGGATGTATAGTAGATGTATGTAGATGGGTATATAAATGAATATAAATATATATGTATGTATATTGTATATATATTTGTAGGTATGGGTATGTGTATTTATAGAAATATTTGCAAGGTCATGAATATTATCAGTCTTTATGCTTGTATGTTTCGTTGTTGTGTTCTGTCATGTGCTTTGCAGGATTGTGGACGGAGGTTTGGTGTGTTTGCCTTGTGCTCTTTCTGTGGACAATTGTTGTTTTGTTGTCTCACTTTCTCTTTTCTTTCTTTCTCTCTATTAAAAAAAAATACATATTGGAGTGAGAGGATGGCTATAAGGTGTGAAGGGAGGCCATCTATAAATGGAAAAAAAAAAAAAAAAAAAAAAAAAATCTGTGAAGAAAATGAGCATCTAGTGTGTTAAAAAATATAAATGAATGTGATTTGAAATAGTTCTTGTTACAGATGGAGCTGTTTGTGGATCTGGTTGAATACTTTAAGATAATTAATTTGTATTGTCACTCATTAACAGCCTCATGAATCACCGGAGCGCCTAACTGCATATTTCTGAAATAGGCAGAAAGTCATATTTTTACCAAAGCAGGGCGGTTAAATTAAAGGTGTTACAGTTTGTGTTGTTGTTTCCGGGGGGTGGGGGTGTGTGTATGAGAATGAGTTCACCTCGGCCTGATCTCCCCCTCTGTTTACCTCTGACCCTCCTCCCAGAGAACGAAGGGGATGGCTGTCCCGAGCCCGTTGGTTCTGGACAACAACAATAGCCGGACTGTGCTGTAGCGAGTCCCCCGTCCCGCACAATGACCACGTCCATGTCGATTAGCGTGGGGTGGCGGCGGCTCCCGGGGCCGGTGGGGGCTAATAGCTTATTACGCTATGTAAAAACGACAGTGTGATCTGGAGAGAGTCCAACAGAACGGTCCAATTAGAGGAGAAAAGAGGAGTAGGAGATGGTGGGAGGATCAGGGCAGAAATGTCCTGCAGGCCCCCCCATTTCAGTCTACAGGCAGGGCACCACTTCAACAGTATCAGTCGAACTCATGGACGTTTTTTAGCTCCCAGCTAAAGGGTGCACGACTGAAGCTGCTTTACTTCTGTTTTTCTTTAATGCCACAAAATATACAAATGACATTAAATGAACAGTGAGTGTGTTTTGGCATCACTCGTTCCACAGTTTTGTGCTATTTCAGCAAATCGTAAATCAAAAACATTCAGCTCGTTCAGGAAAAGGGTGCTATAACTTTTGGTATCGGTGCATCTTTAGCTTTTTAGCCTTTTCTGAATTTTTTTTCTCATAGAAAATGAATTGAGCTCATTTTACATTCATCAAATCTTTAGATCTGTTTACAACCTTTTACTGCTCCTTTGACATTTTGTTCTGCTTCAGCTTCCTTGTGCAAATAAAATTTTTTTTAGTTACTTTCAGCTACCCTGATGCATGCTCAATAATCCAGGTAGAAAAATCTAAAAAAGCTAAGTCTGGTCCTCTGGACATTCAAAAAACAAAACTAAGCAAAAAAATTGTAGAAACGTTTCGTCTTTCGTCCGAAAGACTTCCTCAGTCTGAGATGCTGTATTCAGCTCAGTCTTATAAATAGCACCTTGGCTGATGACAGCCTAAACCAGCTGCTCACATGATCAAGGAGGACCATCAGCCTAACGATGGATCGTTAGCACCCTGATGGTTGTTTGCTATTCACAGAGGGCTGAGTGATACTAGCAATAACAGCATTGTAAGAGGGGGACAGTTGAACCCGGAGGCCTCCACCCCTGTTTAATGATGGACGGTTTCTTTTCACAAAGATGGCCTCCTTTACTCCTCTCTCAAACCATCGTTCCTCTCTATCAAGGATGTGAACATCTTCATCCCTGAAAGAGTGACCGCTGGCGTGGAGATGAGTGTAGACCGCAGAGTCCTGACCTGATGATGTTGATCTTCTGTGCTGGGCCATCCTTTTGGCTGAGCTGAATACAGCAGCTCAGACTGAGGAAGTCTTTCGGACGAAAGACGAAATGTTTCTACAATTTTTTTACTTTGTTTTGTTTTTTGAATGTCCAGAGGACCAGACTTAGCTTTTTAAGATACTTTCAGCTAATTTCAGCTGTTTTGGGCTCCTTTCTGTTTTATTCTGCTAACAACATCATTTTTGTGCTTCTTTTAAAGGGGACCACACATGCAAAATGCACTTTTTGATGTTTTTTTACTAAACTTTGGGTATTTACTTCATAAAAAAACAGTCCTTGTGCCAAAAAAATGCACCCAGTGGTTTATTTACTCTAAGTAGATTTATTTGTCTGTGATAAACGGTCAGGTTCTCACTTCCTGCGGTTTGTTACGTCACAAACCGCAGCCAATCACCTCAAACCTGACCAGCCCCTCACCTAGCAACCCCTGGTTAGGTCCAGCCCCTCACCTAGCAACCCCTAGTTAGGCTCAACCCACTTCTGTATGAAACACATGACGGTTGTTTTTCATGATTTCATCTCATCTTTTGTTGATATGTTCTTAATTTCATGTGTACAGCACTTTGTTGCAGCTGCGTTTTTTTTAAATGGCTTTATAAATAAAGTATAAGTGTTATTTTTATGTTTTAGTTCAATTTTTAGTGTATTTGCGATCGCTCACAACGCG